>MU396682.1:9466-278974 GCA_022578855.1 Nemania serpens | reverse complement strand
CCGCCGCCCCCCCGCCCGCCCCCCCCCCCCCCCCCCCCGCGCCCCCCCCCCCCCCCCCCCCCCCGAAGGTTTAAGTACCTGGTTCTTCCAGCACGCGAAGCGATATTCGTACTCTTCCAGGCCGTGCTTGGTGGTGCCGCGATAGATGACGCGGTCGAGGTCGTAGCGGAACCTCGAGTTGAAGTAGACCTCGAGCGAGGCGGGCCGCACGTACTCCGGCAGCCCGCGCACGCGGATCACTCGGGACGGGAGCTGGGGGCAGCCCCGGTGCCGACGATGCTCTCGCACGTGGCCGCGTCGCAGCTCCAGCTCGGCCACGCGCACGCGGCTCCACGAGGCGCGGAGTCGGACGCTCTCTGGCTGTTGTCTATCAGACGGGGACTTGGGCCTGCTGGCAGTCTCTGCGTGCCCGACGTCGATAAGGGCAAGGGCAGGCTCCTCGCACTCGGGGGCCACCAGCAGGTCATCTTGATGATCGATCGGGGTGGAGATGACAAGGGCACCGGCATGTCTGGTGCAGCGTCTCTCTGGGGCCTGGCTCACCAGCGGCGCGCGCAGGGTCCCGTCGTTCATGGCCCGCATGACGTTTTCGGCATCAACGTGGCGGAAGAACGTGATGGTAGCGGCAGCGGTGCGAAAGCGCGAGGGCGCGTCATTAATACTGGCTGCGAGGATTCTGCCGCTTCCTTTGAGCAAGTCCATGAGGTCGCTGTACGAGGCGCATTCGCGCGGTATCCCAGTCACCCACAGGCTGGTATTCTTGGAGTCGGGGATCACTGCCGACCGGTTCGAGGCTAGGGTCGGATCACCACGGTAGTTGGCTGATGCGCCCGTCTCTGTACGCGGTAAAAGGTCGTTGCTCGCCATCGTATTACCAGATTTCTCACCAGCAGGTGCATCATATTGGGGTTGGGTTGTAACTGCGGCTGGGGCTGGCTGTCTCCAGTTCATACTAGACTGGACCCTTGACGAGCTGTGTCGTTGAGCCTGGGGGTCGGCATCGTCTTTTTGGACTGCGCGGGTCGGTCGGAAGCCCCGGTCCATGATGTAAGTTGCAGCTGGTGGGTTAGTAAAGGAAGGATCTGATCTGAATATTGACGAAAGTTGTTTTGGGGACCGTGACATATAAGTAGTAGGTGATCGGAGAAGCTAAAATTATTATTTCTGCTCACACCAAACAAAAAGGACCTAGGGCTAGGTAGACAACCACAGCTCCTAGTCATGTGGTTTGTTTCCATGGCAAACGTTTGCCCTAGGGCTGTTGTTTCGATTGTTGTATCATGTAGCTAAGTACTATCAGAAAGAAACGACGGCAACAACCCATATATGCAGGCCGAGGGTTATAGTTCTTGGTGCAAGCCTTGTGTCAATGGCACAAACTACCTAGCCTGGGCCTTATCTTTTGTGAAATTCCAGCACATAACTCATGCGCCGATGACTAAATGTGAGCCAATTTATATGTTCAGATGGTTGGTGAGTACAACTGCTTTTTGAACGTTCTACCCCTATACTTCTTAATTGTCAGGGTGTCGGGGGATTTAGCACACAGAGTGAATAGACAGGCAGGCCGCAGTTACGTAGAAGGTATCCAGAGAGTATAAGGGCTTAATAAACCAAACGGGGGGAGAGTGATCAATTAATTCCTGCACCTTCCTGATATCTAGGGGTGAAGCCCCCCTATTTATAGCCAACGAGCCATATTGCCAACCTATAGGGTGGTGGTAATAAGTCACCTAATTTTAGACTAAACAATAACTCAGCTTTAAAATTATGAGTTTATGCTTGCTAGTAACAGAGGAAAAATAGATTCAAGATTGCTATCTACTTGGAGGTTCTACTGACCTGAAAGGGGTCATTCCCTCCATGTAACCCGAACACGATGCTAGGCTCGTAGCGGTACTAGCCAACTAAGTATATCAAACTCTGCGATAGGGGAAAGAGACAACGTTTTAACCCACTTCTTGTAAATCGGACAGATCAGGACCTCCGATTCTTGTAAAGTGTTTGATCCGTTCTCTTTCGATTGTCCTACAACAGCCGAGATGCTGCGTGGTGCTTCGTTGTATATTAATGGGTCGACGAGGTTGATAAGAACTGAGGGTTTCTATTTTTGATAAATCGGTTTTATTTCCTCTCTCTAGCTCTCGTAAGGCAATTTTAGTTAGAGGGATCTCCGACAAGTTGTCCCAAAATGCGGGCGGTGGCTAGGCCGGATAGGGGGGTTCTTTTTCTTTTGTAGAGATTGAGGATTGCTTCTCGGCGGAGACATCTGGACTAACGATTGCTGGCACTTTGACAGGTTATTTATCACAGATGGGCTGTAACATAGGTCTTAGCTAGTGTGTCGGATTTTCAACAATTGGTGAATTGATTGATTGATTGATTGACTGATTTTATCGTGGGTTGACCGTCCCTCATTAGGGCAAACTACGCCGCCTGTCCATCTCGGATTCCTGAGTCTATGAACACGTCAGCCTTGCAGAATAGCCGCATATCCTAAGATGCCATCCTAAGGTGTTCTACTATATAACAAGGTAGTCGAGATCGGTGCACTAAGCTTACTGCGTTCTGAATGACGAAAAGCTCCAGCGTCGCGTCTTTCGTGCAAAGATCCCGCGCGATTTCGAGGTTTACTGCAAACGCAGTCGCGTCCAGGGGAATGGGCAGATCTTTCTTTGCATAGGTAAAATCAATACCTTCGACGTCACCCTGGATCGAAGGAACAGGCACGCCGGAAGACAAATGACTGGAGAAGACCTGAGTAACGGTGTCTCTCGCTACATTGGTGACGGCTATAAAATAAAGAAATTTATGTTATATTTATACTTATCCTATGATAAGAAAACAATCATTACTGCAGTCGATATTTATTAGACTGATATATAATACTAGTTAGATGAATAATTCGATCTGTTTTATAAATCTATCTCGCTATCTCTCTCAATTTCTCATACTTTCTTTCATATCTCCTGACTTGTTTCTAATCCTCCACGACGATGCCCGAAACTCGAAGATGTTGTTCATTCCGCGCGCATGTAACGATCGCTGAGATCGGCGAACCTGTTGCGCAGTTCCACCCCTTGCGACGGCAGATATATGAATCACCAAGGGTCCGTAGTGCCGTTATAGCCGAGATTTGCAGAGGTCCCGAGGGCACCGCTGGCAGTCAGGTACAGCGTCGCGGTGCTCGAAGTGTTGTACTGAAAGACCTCGCCGCACCAGAGATCGCTGCCCGACACGACGTTGGCTCCGATTTTGTACAGCTTCCCATTATGGAACTCCTGGCTATGGTCGGCGCTGCTGAGGTCGATCATGATATGCTCACCTGTTTTTCCAAATGTGGTTAATAAAATCAAGGTTATGACACAGTCGTGCGTGCCCGATTTTGTGGGGGACTGGGGGGTTCAGGCAGGAGGTTGAAAGAGACACAACGTACCAAGGTTGAGCTTCCACCTGTTGCCATCGTTACGAGGGTTCCAGGGAATGGCGCCTGACGCTACGTCTTGGATCATAGGCCAGCAGACGAAGCCGCCCACGTTCTTCATCTGCATGAATCGGAATTGCTGGGTCATTTTGACTTGATAGAGTTCAAGGAGTGCCTTATAAGGGGATATGATCAAGCTTGATGACGATGATGAGCTAACGGCTTCTGAGCGGATGGCAAAGTGCTATATGGAGCAGAACGATTAGGGGTCAAGGGTAGTCAATTCAGATGATCTGGCTCTCTAGGAAACTATCTACAGTATTGGGACCAGAGCCTTCCTTTTATAGACCTTTCAGAGCTGGTCCGTCCTATCGGTATTCTCTCCTTGTAACATATCCCGGTGCTCCCTGGTAGGTTGATGCGATCTGTATCCTTGTAGTACCCATTACACCACCCATACTTTGCCTAATCAAGCTTACGCTCTGTAGGAAACCCTGGTAAAAGGTCTAGTCAAATCCCAGTTGAGCCTTGGTTATTGCCGAGATACCTTGGTCAAGCCCCCGTTAAGCCCAGTTGAACACCAGTCGAATAGATTTACAAGCAGTCATATTGAAAGAATTCGTTGATTAGTACTTCAAAGACCAAGCTATCCCCTGTTGAAAACCAGCACCAACCCTTGGAACCCTGGAGAAGGTGTGCAGTTAGTGCCAGAACACAAGTTGAGTTAGAGAGAGCATACTTCGGGGGCCGGCAATAGCCTATTAAAGTCCACAGTCGGGATGAAGTATCAGTTGCGCAGGCAAGGTCATTATGAGATCGCCTACGATTCAACAGGTAAGTAAGTATTCATTCACTTTCGTTAGCAAACGCCGACACACCGGTGAAGCCATCAACGCGGCAAGAGACTACAAGAACTATATCTGCCAATACAGCTCGTGTTGAAGATGACTATGGCTGGTTGGGCTCTGGCCAGAAGAGACATTGACTAGGTGGGTGAGGTAGTTTTACTGATACAGGGCTTGTTTGGAGAGTTCAGCAGTTTCGGGAGTGAATTCGCGATCTTCGCATTCCGAGCGAGCGGCTTAACAAGTCAATATTGGAACTTTGTAAATGATCCTGGGCGATCTCATGTCAGCTTCTAATAGAGTCTTACGTAAAGCCATGGGTACAGGCCCCGCCTCGTAGGGAGGCTAGAGATAGAGAATCATGCAAGCACCGAACCGAATTGTTCGAAACACCTACATAGTGATGCTAGGAATCGCTACTCGTTTGTATTTAGACGTATCTATCGATATCACCACCAGCTCAAATCATACCCCCCCCCACACAACCAGTCAGCGCGCTTAGTGGTCGGGGTTTCCTCACTTATGCCATCTCCTATTGGGTGATATTCCCTATCCGGTTGAGTCCGAAACAGAAACGCAAACAGATATCCATGTGTCCGTGCGTGCAATGGTAGCCTCGTGGCAATACGCCCTTCTGAAAGCAACATGGCGGCAATGTTACCATGATTACCGTCTCGTAATCTAAACCGGCTATGCCCTTTGGCTACCTCTGAAAGTGCGTCTATGCAGTGACGCCCAAAACGTCTCTCTCCCCGTCACCTCACAACCGAGGCATTGCGCTTGCAGGACAAAGCAGACATGCGTATGCAGCCACGTCTTCGTCTCAAGAAAGCACCTCAAAATATGACTTAGGGTGTTACGGTTCGCCTTTTGCAACTTCGAGTCATGGAGCCCTCAGCCTCAGGTTCCTCGGCCTTGCGCTTTGGCGAAGAACTTGCCGAAGAAGCACCCGATTTATCACTTGTTGGAGTGTTACATTGAGTGCTTAGTTCACCAGACCCCCCCGAGGCTGATTCATTGGCATCCTTGTCATCATCCTTAGAGACTGGGGCACCTGGTGGATCAGGCCCGTGATCCGATTTCTGACTGGATGGAATGTGCTCCGACTCAGGTCTTTGTGTCTCCACCTGGTCGCTCTCACAGTCATCTGCTAGGGGCTCTGAGGGATGAGTACAAGCAGGTTTACCAGCGGCGCACTAGACCGACTGAAGTTGAAGCTGCAGACTCTCGACCTCGTTTAAAAAGTTCTTAGCATTGGCCGCATTCATCTGTCACCGCCATTAGCTCTCGTCGCTCACTGGGAAACGGAATGTCATATACCTTGATCTGCACGCTGACTGCACCGCCATCTTCGATGGCCGTAAATAGTATGTAGCTAGCCTTGAGACTTGACTTCTCTTGAAACTTCATGGTTGGGATGAGGGCGGTATTGAGGATTACACGATGGGTGGAATCCTGTCGCATAACCAGACGGACAACTTTGGACTCGGCATTCTTAAGAGCGGAAGCATCGAAGGTACCCGAAAGGGGGGCGTCCGGATCATCGCGGCGGACGCACGCCATGGGAACATTAATCTTCAGGTTTCCAGCGCCGCGTTCCTTCCAAGAGTTGCTTGTTTTGTCGAGGTTATACACTTTACCGCGTACTTGGAGGAGTGTGGCTTCGCCCGCTTCGCCATCATCCACGGCCACTGTCACAGGTCAGCACATAGGGAATGTCACAGTTGGGTTGTTCGTCATCCTCACCTCGCTGGAGCTTAGGCTTCTTTTTGTCTTCCGTCTCTGCGGCTTTGTCTGATTCAGCATCTTGATTCTTCGTGTCGTCCTTGTCTTTCTCTTTCTCGTTATCCGAGGCGTTGCCATCTTCCTCTTCATCGCCGTCCCCTTCACCCTCATCGTCGCTGACAGGTGCGCCGAACGGCCTAGCCGGCTTGCTACTCTTCAAAGATTCGCCAGGCTTGCCAAAACCGGGGAGCCGAGGCCCCCCTAGGGTACTACCGAAGCCTCCAAATGAAGAATTTCCAAAAGAGGTGGAGGACCCCGCGATTTGGCCGAAAGGGGACGTGGCGCCTCTACCGCTGCTGAAGACGGACGTGGTAGTAGAGGACGAAAATCCGAACGGAGATTGCGCGGAAGAAGGGCTGGCAAATGAAGACAGTGTCTTGCCGGTACCAGCCTGTAAGAATGGCGATGTCTGGGTAGCGAAAGTGGACATGCCCGAGCTTTTGAAAGCAGATGCCGTGGTAGTGTTGCTCTTCTTCGCCGGCACCTTATCTTCTTGGGCATCAGCCGACTCGTGAGCAGATGACTTGTCAGATGTCGAATCGTCGCTCTTGCTTTTCTCAGCGGCGGATTTGGTACCGTCGCCAGGTTTCAGTGAAGTCTATAAGGACATGTTAGCTGCCAATATCCGCCAAGAAACCGGTGTGTTGCAGCAGTAGTAGTAGTGGTAGTCCATACCGAGGTATTAATGAGGTCAGGCTTCGACTCGCTAGAGATATCGCGAGGCCGTTTCTTTTCAGGCTCAGAGCGATCAGTGCGGTTAAGTGAAGTGCTGCCATTGGCACCTATCGGGGAGACATCTCCATCGGCGTCGGCGCCAGACGTGGCATCCTTGGCCTCATCCACCTCGTCGCGGGCACGCTTCTTCTTAGGTGACGACATCAGTTCCTTGGCAGCGTCGTCGCGGGCCACTAGCTCTGGGGTGGTAGCCTCGCCGGGTGCGGCAGCGTCAGCGGCAGCGGTGGTGGCACTCGGTGCGGTGGTGGGTGGCACGGGAGCGCTGTCCGCATTGTCGGCAACACTATCGACGTCGTCCGTAGCCATGGCAAAGGAATCAGACTTCTCGGAAATAGCGGTCTGCCTTAATTCCTTCCGCGCGGCTGCGGTATCTGGATCTTCTGCTGCACTCCTCTCTGGGGGGGGACTGTGCTTAGGCGATGTTGCCATTGAGCTGGCAAAGAGTCCGGGTGCCGAGTCTCGGTGGGTTGGGTATGTGTGAGGGTGTCAGGTGCGTCAGATGTGCTGGATGTGTTGATTCAACGATCGATCATCAGCGATCAGCGATCGGCGGTCAGCGGCCAACGTGCCCAAGGCTATAGGCGGCGGAGAAAGGAGAAAGAGAAGAAGTTGGTGGTCGTGTCGGAGAACAAAGCAGCAGTGTGCCCGGTAGTATCGAAAACGACTTAGCAGCAGACGAGACTGATTCTACCTGTGTAGCTGTGGCTAAGTACCTAGTCAAGGGATGGATAGATGAATCGAAAAGAGTACCTAGAGATGTAGTACTAGGTAGGCAAAGGTTGGAGAAGATACCTGAAGGTTTGAGAAGTCGGCCTTGGATTAAAAGATAGGGCTGATAGAGGGGAGATTGGTCAAATCGATAAAAAAGTCTCCCTGTAGGCGCTGCTGTAGGTAAGATGTAGTTGGTCGGTAGTTGGTGATATGAAGGAAGTTGTGCCCAGTGATCTTTTAAGTACCCACTAACCTAGGGGGTACTTACCTACTTACTAAAGTAGCATGCTAAGTGTACATGAGGTAGGACCTTGCTGTACCTTACCTACATGTATATAAATGGTTAGGTATGAAGTACCTAGTAGGTACCCATTGTTTGACGCATGTGTACATTACGTTCATTATTCACTGCCACCAATTAAAGCGCGCCTGTTTGAAGTGGAGATAGCTACAAGATGTACCTACCAGACTCGACAGTGGGTACATGTACTTCGTATGTTAGTACTGCTATGTTGCAAAGTACAACGGCAGCAGATAAGTAAGCACATGTAGGTGGCACCAATAACTCCTTACCTTGGTAGGTACTTACGTCAAATACAAGGCAGGTAAGTCCTCCGCAACTGCTGCTCCTACAGACTGAATAAATGACATATCATGTAATTTAGGTACGGTAATAAAGGGATACCAAAGTTGAGAAATGCTACAAACCTACCTTATTGAATCCCTTGTCATTGTCTATGACCTAGTACATTTGGATTGCAAGCGTATTAGTATAAAGTATACCAGTTAGTCGCCAGTATAAATAGCAATAACAAGTTCAAAGATAACCAGAAGAAAAGGATACTGGGTAGGACATTGTAGAACATCATTGTTTCAAGAAGTATCCTCCAATAACAGCCAGACAGCGAGCACGTCAAGGTTTTTATTTAGCATTCCCTCTTCACCAACGGTTTGTTTGCAGGCAGGTAACAAGGACACCAAGGTTGGGGGCTAAAGCGAACAACGCCCATCCATTCGTCCTCCTCGTGGTACTTTGCCGCCGCACAGCAGAAGAACCGCCCTCCCTTGCCTCCGGGAGGATTAACTTTTGCTCCATGACTGAAGTCTGACTTTGTTCCCGTAAGGTATAGCAATACCTGTACTTCTCGAGAAACTCGAGAAACCTGTCCTCAATACTATTAGTCCATAGGTATTCAAAGACACAACACTCACCAGAGCACCAATCT
Source organism: Nemania serpens (assembly GCA_022578855.1). Lineage (NCBI taxonomy): Eukaryota > Fungi > Ascomycota > Sordariomycetes > Xylariales > Xylariaceae > Nemania > Nemania serpens. Next base: position 270,248 of record MU396682.1, on the reverse strand, counting down.
CATTGTCACCAAAATAAACGCCAGGATAACCAGTAAAAAAAGTGTACATTGTTGTGGTATTTTCTTTTATCTAACCTAGGACAAGAGCTGCCGATATGATTTGGCTGTATTACGAATGCGATCCATGTCTGAGAAAAGAAAAACTTGGCTCCCTAAATGCTCCCCCCCCCCCCCCTTTTTTTTTTGAGACCGAAAAACATGCAATAAACGCCGTTCTATTATGCAACAACCACCCTCATCATTCAGATATGTCGTAAACCATATTTCTCTAGGCCGATGCGACCTGTTTGGCGGCATGCATCAGAGAGGTGACTGACTGCCCTCCAGTTGGCTCCGCCTATTATCTGGCGCGCAAAAGAAAAAGGCGCCGTATGGGTAGCACCACCCGCGCCTGATTTTCTATCCGCGTCACGCGTCCTGTCTCGAATTCGCAAGCGGGCTCCGGCCGGTTCGCCTCCCGTTGCCGCCGCCCTGCAAGCCAACGTTCTGCCTTATCGAGCGTGATGAGTGGCCCCTCGAGATAGGCGGCGTGGCTGGTCCCGGCGAGCGCGCACGAGGCGAACCGGAGCCATTGCTGCTATCATGGCTATGAGGCCTCCGTTGGCTTTCCGCTCGTTCCACGTCGGCTGCCGTGGCCCCCTTGCCAACGTCCCACTCCGCTTTGGCCACGTCAATGTCCCCGATTTCGTATACCTGGCCAGTTGGCGGGATGGCATACTTCTTCGAGTTCTCCATGGAATTGTTGTACTGGCTCGCCTGTGCCAGCTCGTATTTCTTGCGGTCTTCATCACCCATGATGCTCTCTACTCGCCTAGGGAGATAGACAGAGTTGTTACCAGTCGTCAGAAAGCTCTCCCAGGAGTCGCGATTTTGCAGCGCGAGGCGACTCTTCATACCATACGATGATCCGCCCAGTGTGTTAAAACTGTATCTTGAATCTTCTTCATCGTGGACGTAGAAGCCGTCAGCCTTCTTCTCCGGCGCGGCAAACTTGCCCTCAATCTTCTCGGGTGGCAGCAGCTTGCTCTTGCTCCGCGCGACGCTAACTCCCTTCTCCTTCAGACTATTACCCCGCTGTACCTCTGCGGCAGGCATGAATGTCTCCGGCACGATATTGAGATCGTCCCCGGTATTTTCCGCCCGCTCGATGGCTTGCTGTGGTGTCGTGTCCTGATCGGCAGTAGCTGCATCAGCACGTGGTCCACCCCAGGTTCTCTGGCCGGCCGTGAAGATTCCATACACCATGTAGTACCAGTTGAAAAAGGGGTTCAAGACAAACATGACGGGGTAGAGCATGATCTTGAACCGCTTCAACTTCCAGCCAAAGTAGATCATCAGGAGCCAGTTGAGTCCGAGCGAGACCCCGATAAACCCAATTGGTAGTTGGTCGATTCTCATAGTCGTCGTCGCAAGAGACAATACCAGTATAAAGAAGAGCAGTGCCGTGGTCCGAATAGTATTCTGTGCGAATCGGACGATTAACAAGATCGGGTATCGCTTCCAAAGGCGCCAGTCCGTCAGCATGCACACCTCGTTTGTGATGAATCCAAGGAACCATCTTCGCCGTTGCTTAATCAGCGATTTCACAGTCTGTACTGCTTCGGTCTTACAAAATGCGGATGTGCACATCTGAATCTGATAACGCGTTTTCGCCCCGATCATGAATAGATGTGTCAGCCATCGATCCTCGCCCAGATGACTCTTCGCGAAGTCGAACAGATCTTCACACTCCTCGGCTTTGTCAGCAAAGTAGTATTTGGCCATTCTGCGAAACGCAGAGAATCGCAACATCGTCAAAGCTCCTGGTAGACAAGTGACAGCACCACAGCCGGACTCGACGGTACGCTCGAAGAGCTGTCCGTGGACGTATTCCATATCCTGAAGGAGGGTGATGAGGCTATGCTTTTTCGTGGTGGAGGTAATGACTCCTGTCATGGCGAGCATGTCTCTGCGATTACCTGGGCTAAGTTCCATGTCATAAACAAAATTCTGCAAGCACACTCTGTCCAGTATGCAGTCGGAGTCGATGAAGAGAATGAACAAGTTATCGTTCCTTTTGAGGTATTCCTTGTACACCTTGTCGATGAGTTTGAAGGTGGACTTCTGACAGTGACGCTTCCCCCCATGTGGAAATCGAGATACAGTGATGCGAGCTGATTTGTAGCTGACGTCGATACTCTTAGGATATGACTCCAGGGTCAACGGTACGCCCAGTTTCTCGATGGTGTTGAGGTACAGTTCGTCCTCCTGGTCTCCGTCGAATGAGAGGAATACGTGAATACACGACGGGGGGTAGTCGCAATCGACGACCGAGTTGACAGCAGTGATGAGAATATCGGGTTCCTCCTTGTAGCAGGGCATGACTATGACGACTTTTGGCGCCGAAACTTCGTCTAGAACCTGCTTGATTCGCTTCGTTCGCCCAAGCTGGTTGGTGACGACCTGATAAACGCAGAAAAGCCAAGGAATGGTTAAAAGCCCAGCGAAGCTCCAGAATGCAAACCATTGCAGGATCTCGACCACTTGAGTTGGGAAATGCCGGGTGATCTCAGTCGGGAGCGGCAGTGTGACGATCATAATAGGCAGAAATATGAGCCTGTCCAAATGTCAGTCACATCCTCGATAGTCTATGCAGCGATTCTCGACCGTACCGGAAGGAAACGAATAAGATCGAAATGATGACTGCCAGAACTCTGATTGTCCAGTGTTCTGCCTTTCTGAAAACCTTGTACAAGCAGTACAAGAATGCAGCTATCCATAAGAACCACTCTAAAACTGCCGCCACCATAATAACGCCGACGATAGCTGTGTAAACAATCTGCGCAGACTGTTAGCATAGCGACTTTATACCGACCCAGTTGAGTATTTGTAGCCAATTCGTACCTCGTGGACTGGCCACTCGGCAGCCGTGTAATGCTGCTGCATCTTGACGACTGGATTTATGTGGAATATCCCGGTAGCTCAAGGTGGAAGAGTAGACGAACAGCCCAAAATATGGGTTTCCGCTTGGGAGTGATTCCTAGGTCAAATATCCGCGGAAACCAGTGTCTTTTGTGCGGGCATCCGTAAGGCTTCAAAGAGAGTGGTGACGCCTGCGAAAAGAGATGGCCTCGTGGACGCGCTTGGCGGTTACTCACAAGCCGGCGGCGAGCGTCGGCGGCGATCACTTGTTGTACGCTTTGGGCGAAGAAGAGTCGTCCACGTTTTCGAGGTGTCTCTTGAGCACGAGGTTGTACGAGCTTAGTATTCCCAGGGTATCGGAACAGAGGGCCCAAGACGAGGCGGTGTAGCCAGTCGGAGGAGGCGAGTCGGAGGCAACGGTGTCTCACAATCCTCGTATACGAAAACTATATAGAAGGAAGATGCTTGTCACTCCAGCTAGGGAGCAGGCGGAAGGCGGCAAATTTTAGATACCTGGCGGAAGTCACCTTGGCCGATGTAGGTGAGACGAGCCCGTACACAGTCCAACGAGAATGTTGGCACCTTTTCTAACCGTGATGACAGTGAATGAAATGACAAGTTATCCCGGCAGAGGTGGATGCATAGATGGGAGAAAAGAAAAATTTACGAGGCCCCAGTATTTAAGTACGGGGTTTGTTAAAAAGGACAACGCAGGCAATCAACGAACAGTGACAGACACGGAGAAAGACAGAGGCCTTGCAGTGAGTTAAGAGGTCGCAGACACGGGAGGCAAGGATGGAGTGAAGTGGGCGGCAACGTTGAGTTATGAAAAGACAGCAGCAAGGAAGAATGATGGACCGGGTAGCTGAGCCTAATGATGCCCGGTAGATGAACAGGATCTAGCCTCGAGGGAGATTTCTACGTGGTTACCTGGCCTCCGAGATCTGGATCTTGCGGGTGAATGAAGTCTGGGGGTGTATGTGGTGTGCGAGTGTGTGTGTGTATGCGTGTGTATGGCTCCCGTGGGAACGGGCTGCATGCAGATGAGTTGCATCGACGGGGAGCGGGGAGGATCGTGTATATTTGGAAACGACCGAGGTAAAGAAAAGGATCGTATCGACTTATGCATAGGCTCTTGGTTCTGGGTAACGCAGAATGACCGACATCTCGTTGATAGTAGCCGTCCTTGTTGGGTGATCGTTCTGGATCTCAAGAGGTATTGACTGGAGCTGTCCGCATCCACACCAGCAGTGGGAAATATTTGTCATTTTTGACGACATTAGATCCAATACCAGTACTACTACCAGTAGGTATCTATCCCAGACCTACATATACACACACTAGGTACAAGGTAGGATGCCCGTATGTAGTACCAATGCCAACACAAGGGACGTACTTACCTGTGTCTTCAGCCCGTGCCGTGCTGTGCTGTATGCGTGTAGTACTACCTACCTAGGGGGTAGGTAACATTGAATGCAGGCAGGCTAGGCACATATTTATAGATTATAGTGGTAGCTGGTAGGCAAGGAGGAAATTTGGTAAGTGACCGTCAGCTACCTACCTACCCATTGGACCTACCTAAGTTCGAAGTAACGAGGGAGAAGGGAAGCTCCAACACGAAGACATAATTTCAGGCGGGAGCTCATGAAAGGTACTGTGCCGCACTGCCAATTTAGAAGGCACTGTGAAACTGGAAATTACTTACTTTAGGTAGGTAGCATCGACCACCCGTGTGAGTACGTAAGTAAATCAAAATGAAAACGAAATGCGATAGGTCAGCGACATCCCATCTTATTCAGTCGTCTTTGCCCGGGTGTCGTTGTCGTTTGCAGGCCAACTCGTGTCCGAATGGATGAATCATCATAGCCGACCCCTCTTCCAACCAATTGCCCAGAGCGCAAACACGTGGGAGCGCAGATGGGCTCGTGTAAACAACACAATACCTACCTACCTTGGACAAGTGTCCTTCAAAATTCGCAATATGTCGGGCCACTTATCCGTGCAGCTTTCGATGCGATTTCGATTTGGATACGCCGTCATATGGCAACATTATGGCTACAATCTCTCGGGCCAATTGCCGATGAACACCAGAGTACGGCCTAAATATGACAGCTCCAATCGTGCGTCAGACACTATAACAATATAGTCATCTGCCCGAGCCTTGAATGTAGGTAACGCATATGGGAATAGATCAGCGTCCTAGCCTGGATGAATAGTGTAAAGAATGCGTAGTTTATTCGAGTAGTTTATTCGATATGATTTAACCAGTTAGGTAGTTTGGGTTCGGTTGAGTGGTACTTTTGTTTGTACGACCCAGGTTTTTGAAGGTCACGTTTCACTATCGGGAGATCAGTCTAAACCCTTTTTGGACATCACCCTCCGTCAGCCACAGATTGCTCCAATTTTTACCAAATCTGGGTAGGAAGTGGAGCACCTATCGGGCGCACCCTGGTTTTTTGCAAAATAACAGTTTAGACCTCTAACCAGGGTCTGAATTAGTACATACCTAGGTACGTACCTACGTATTTTAGTGCTATTCAACCTGCTTATTGGCCTCCAGGCTATAGAAACTGCTATTTGGCCTACCAATTGGCCTGCAGGCTCTTTGAAACTGTTATTTGACCAGTCATTGGCTTACAAGCACTTAGAAACAACGTATTCTGTCAAACTACTACCTTGGTACCTTTGGCAGTGCTGTTTTTGTAATCCGCTCGAATTTCTATATATGGACCGTTATTTTAAAGCGATGTTTAAAAAATACCAGGGTGCGCCCGGTAGGTGCTCCACTTCTCATACAAATTGGGTAGTGATCGGAGAAATCTGTGGCTGACGGAGGGTAACTCCCAAAAAGGGTTTAGGCTGATCTCCCGATAGTGAAATGTGACCTTCAAAAACCTGGGTCGTTGTTTGTATGATAGGAATATGTTTGCTGGGCGCCTCTCTTCCGTGTTGGCCGGCTGGTCCCCGCGCTGAGCATTCGGTCGGTTCCCGACGACGGTGAGGCTGATGACGGCTCTGATAACTGCCCATACCTCCAACGGGAAGACGTGTCAAGAGCATGTGGCTGAAGTCGTTGGGGGGAATTGGAAGAGATGGGCAGGTCGGAATTGGGGTCGGAATTGCGAAATCGATATTGTGTTGTCATCAAAATTGGCAGATTGGCTTCGCGTCGGCTGCTGCCAAGACTTGTTCCTGGCGCTAGGGCTCTTAACTACCGGGATCTGTCAGTTTTCCCGGCATCTTAGTGGGCACGTTCATGGCCGATGACATCGCCGAACCTTTTACCGCCAAACAGCCTTAGAGCGGATACAATCGGCGCTAGCCCAAGATGGTTTAGAATAGCTAGGTACACGAGACAAAGAAATCGACCTAAAACTGGCATGGGAAGCAAAAAACAATGACAATTTTGGTGGGGATACAGTGGAGCTATAAATGAACATGGAGACGACCATTCTTGTCATAATAAAAATTTCTCCTAATCTCCCTTGTTATTTATTTCAGCAATTGTACCTGCCACCTGCCACCTGCCTGCCACCTAGACTACCGACTCCCTGAGGCATCTAGACTATGGTCGGAAGAGGCAGGGATCCTCACGCACCTTTGCTGCACGTCTCAGCTACGAGGTGACATTGCAGCATGGGGAAGCAATAAAAGCGACGAGAGAGTTACATTTCGCCAGCCGAATAGGGCGAGATCAATCTACTGCGCCCGGCCAAGTACAATAACCGGTTTACCCGACTGGCCGCTCGCTGCCGCCCGTCCTGCTGGTTGTTGCCACCGCCAAACAATCACCCAACTAAATCTCTTCATAAGGTCAATGGGGGATAGCTGGCGATGCCTCTGGGCGGGCTGACTTCCTCTAGTAAGCATCTCCTAATGTACTGCTTGGCGAAGGTTTGTGTCCAGCCCGGCTAGTCGGTCTAGGCGGTGATATAGCCAGAAGAAAGGCGATTTCATTGTCCCTCGAGCTCACTCTTCCTTTTGCTTGGGCCGGTGAGGGGCTTCTGGAGTGGGTGCTGGGCAGACATCGCATTTACAGCCAACATTTCGTAACCCTATTTCCTAAGTGCTGGATAAGTAGGTAGGTGCCGAGATGGTGCCTGTGCCGTGATACCCGTTGAAGGCTGCCTACAGAAGTTGGGGGGAGGACGGGACTGCCTTCGATTGTCACGATATTGTCTCGCACGTCACGTGGTTTAATCGAATCATAAACAAATGATTTCCTAGCTAATGGCGCAATCTGAGGTGGAAAGCAACGCACTTGACTTGACCCAGGCCACAAGCGACCCCGAACCGCACCGATCGGGCAGTCTGCCGTGAGTCTTTACATAAACTAACCTCATATCAACGAGTTTGCCTCTGCAAATTACAGGAAATGTAAACTTCTTGCGCGGCTTGGGCAAGCCCTGGCCCCTTCGTCCCGCACAACCCTCCTAGAACTCCATTTCCGCTGTTGCGGCTTTGAGACATAATGTGTTCATCAAAACGAGTCGGCATTCACTCACCTCCACCACCAACCTGACGAATAGCGGAGAATGCTGGCTGACAACAGAGCCACGGAGTTAAATTGGTCTTCGATGGCGTTCTGGCTTCACATTAGATATAGATTCCCCGAGGAATGTGATGCAATATGTGCACGGCCGCGGGGCATTCGGAAACCTCGTCGTCGTGAATGGCTACCGCGTAACTCTTATGTAGGTCTAACACATCTACTGTCCCAGGATCGAAGGACTCGGCGTTTGATGGATGTGAGTGAGTGCGAAGTGCGCGTAGAGCAACACATGCGATAGAGCGCCTATCTGAGTCGACTCGTAAGTTTCGTAAGTTTCTCGATTACTAATGCATTACTCTTCAAGTCCTAAGGGGCGGGAAGAGTTTCTGTGTCAGCTCCTTTCTTGTAAACAAAGGCGTTCAGCATTAAAAACTGCGAAGCTGATTTCGTGGATGTCTTCGAGAATCTGTATGCTTTTGACGCTTGTCCGGCACTCTTGGCTTTGCTAGGCCTAAGATAGATGATCCCTGACCATCACACGTATCGCTAGCGGACGCAGCCCTCACTTCAAGGCCACGCTGCATTTCCTCATTGCTTTTGCCATGACTTTTGTGGGTGCGTGCATACCAATCAACGTCGCTTAATTGAAGTCTGCGGATCCGTTGTCCACCACCGCGGTCTCTGTTGAACCTTTCACCCCGGTTGGTGTGATAAGATATGGGTTTATCGTGGCCTGAATCATTTAATCTGTGAATATTTGGGTTGGACTTAAGGGGTGATTGGAGAGTATCACCATCTAAGTCTTCGCTCTCACGAAGATCGTAATTGAGAACAAGGTTCTTGATTCGCTGCTGCTCCTCGCGCTCGGCCTGCTGCTGATTTTTCATTGCAACAGCAAAAGTTGAATCAGAGGGGAGAACCACATTGCGCGTCTACACACTTATTAGCAGCAGCCAACACAAAGCACTGGCACATTACCAACCTGTTGCCTATTGCCTTTCTTCGTCAAGAGGGAGAAAGCCATTGTATTGGTATCATTACCATCTCTATTCTGTTCTTCTGAGTCTGTGGTAGCTGTATGGTCGCGTGCTTTTGAGCGAAGGGGTAGTGGGACATCGAACAACGGCTTGCGGTCGAACTTCCGGGACTCTAAGCTCTCAGCCATCATCTTTGCAAATTCACGGTCAAATTCGGCCTCAGCCTCCGGGTCAAACTCTTCGGCTTTCTTCATGACCACAATTGCTTCTTCCTCCGAATCCGAATCTTTATTAGATCCAGACTGGCCGTGCTGGTCATCGGGATACTATAACAATTGGTTAAAAAAAGAGTTTAGCTATAATGATATCAAAGGAGACGTACTTCACCGTCATCGTCGGCCTCGCCATCTTCGTCATCCCCTCCAAGATCCGAGTCTCTGTCGCTCTCGGCTTCGGGATCGCCAAGCTCGCCGTCACCCTCTATTCCGTCATCGGAGGAGGAGGAGCGGATAGACGCGTCATCTTGGTCTGCTGCTTTGTCAATACCGGAGCTTTTCTGATCTTGGGCAATTGCTAAATGGAGCGCTTTCGCTGCTTCTTCTAGGTTAGTAGCCAGCTTCCACTGTGGTCTTGTGAGAACGAATGTATCTTGGACAATAAATTCTATGTCCATCGGTAAGGGGTGCTTCGTATGGATGTAATACTGGTATCTCGTTAAACCAACACATCCCTTTTACTTGTCTTGCAATCAACGAACCTGGAAAAACGAAAGAAAATATTCAAGCTTTTTGCCTGCAGCACCCCGGTTGAAGAACATGCCGCACGTTTCAAGCATTGTGGCGATAAGTCGAATGCGGAAGAAGTCGTCGGGCATATCGAAAGGGTTCAGACGACCAGCAACAGGTGGCCCGCCTATTTTGTATTAGTTGATCATTCGCTTGCGACCGTAAGAACTTACCGTGGCCAAAAGTCAGGATCTTGTACATGACGTCGAATATTACAGGGTGCTCCAGCATCCTATAGTTGTAGAGTTCACCGAGATACTTGATTTCGGCGATACGTCTTTGATTGTACCTGAACTCATTCTGTTCCAGTCCAAATACCACAGCGTCAAGAACATTGTCGATGGCTGCGAGTGCAAAGCCCGGGTGATATCGGTATACGGCACTGAGCAGGATCGCAAGAATATGGATGCTGCCGTACTTAACCTTGGCAGGCCTCGTGAATATTTTCGCAAGGATAGCTACAACCTATAATGTTTGTATCAGTAACAACTAATCATTAAGTCCCGTAGACGGCAACTTTTACATACTTCAGGTTCTTCCCAGTGTAACCGCCGAACCTGCTTAAGAATCTTCGTGTAATTCCGCTTCGACATATCCACATAGATGAGCTTTCGAATGAATAGTTCTGTAGGAGTACGCTCCTTTTGCTGTATGGAAGCTCTCTCGGGTGGGTCGACGTAGTAGATCGCATTTTCGATGAGCATACGTTCTGGTTGCCCAATATGTTGAACAGACTTCTTGCGCTGAAGCGTCTCTAAGAAGGTGGCCATACGAGGCGAAGTATCGGCGTTACGGAGGAGATATCTTCCGCAATTCTCCAGGAGATTGCAGATGATCTCAATGTTCATCCGGGAGAAGTCGTCAAGGCTGACCTTTAAGCAATGGAAGACGACATGTTCGGGGACAATACCGAACTTAGTTAACTCGGCCAGGTATCTAATGTTGCTCAGCCGAACCTGACCAAGAAAATCCTTCTCCTTTCGTCGTTGAAGACTTCGGAATTCGGTATCTAGGTAATCGACAACGCCTTTAGGGATATCGGCCATGTATCTACCCAAGGTAGCGATAAGACGAGACCAGTACGGCAAAAGGTCTGTTCGGCCTTTAGGCACTTCAGTCAACCCCTTGATCAGTCGATTCCGTGATGCCTTAGAGTTCAGAAAACAGAACATGATGGCTGTCTGATCCGTCGCGTCCTTGCTGGTAAGATCCGGTAGCCTAGTCAAGAGAACGTCGACCTGCGCCCCAATCGTCTTGTTTGCGATAGCCGTCGATTGGTCGTCATTCACGTCAGCAACCTTGGCGTTATCTGCGATCTCCGTAGAGTCGATCCTTTTACCGACGGCTTCGTCTGCATCCGTCTTTTTTTTCTTACCATCCTCTAGGAGAATGCCGGGAACCTTGCCTTTCAAGTCAACTAGATTTTCGTAAAAGCGACGCTCATCTTCGTCTTCCCAAATCCCTGCACCTTCGCTCTGGCCCCTCAGATATTCCCCAGTCTTGACTAGGCCGATCGAGCCGTTAGTACCAGAAAAACCATCCCCAGCCTCCTTCAGGTCGGGCATTTCAGCATTAAGCACATCGGCAATGATTTGGGCGTTTGCGGCCAAACGCTCCTGGGCTTTGAGCTGCTTCTCAAAATTAGCCTGGCGATCCTCGAACACCTCGCCAGACTTGACGTAGGCTTCCGAATTTCGTCCTTTCTGGGCAATAATGTGCTTCTGATCCCGAACCAGGTGTGCCTTAACATCCTCAAAGTATCTCTTGAGAATATTGCTGAAGCGCTCTTGTATCTCCGGACTAGCAAATGGAGGGTCATCTGGGTCAATTACATCAGACCCCACATCCCGCTCGGTGCTACTATCATCAGGCTTAGCGATCCCGTCAGCTTCAACGGTCTTGCGGCCTTCAGCACCGGCCGGCTTCACGCCCAGGATATCCCAGCTGAATGACTTTACAAAGATGACCAATAGAGGCAGATTCACGTGTTCTCTGTCATGCCCAAGTAGATCCTTGAGAACCTCGAGGGGGAACGGTTCAGCACCACCACCCTTTGTGGAGTTCGACGACTTGAATTTGAGTTCGGCATTTTTCCCATTTTGGCCCCGAGTTGCATCATCAGGCTTCACGTCATCAAGGGTTCGAAGAACACCAGTAAGCCAGAGCTCCGTAATCGTTCGCAAGAGGGCCCGCTGGCGAACCAGGCGGTCCTTCTCTTCCTTCTCCCGCAGCTCGGGTGCTAGATTCTTCAGAAGACTCTTGTCTGGTGTTGCCATTCCTTTGCCGAGAAGCCATCCCAAATACTCGGTGAATTCGGCGGGGCCAAAGCGCTGGTGCAGGGCACTGACGATCTCGACGGCGGCATCGATCTCTCCGGGGGTCTTGAGCTTGCACAAGCCCTCATAGCACGCGGAGACGACTTCGGAGAGGTATTTGGTTAGACTAAGGGTTCGGATCTCTTGCAGGAAGGTGTTCTGGGTGGCGGAGGACACGGCGGTGCGCAGTCGCTTGATGAAGGCGGTATTCTTTTTGAGCGACGAATCTAAGACGGGGCCGAGGGGGAAGACATCTGCCGTACAGTTAGCATGCTAGTAGATCTGCCCGCTTGTCATGTCACAAACCTGGCTCCCCGTCCCATGCGCGCTGGTTCAGAGACAGCAGCTCTCCTGCAAAGAGTGTCAGCACAGAGCGTGAAAGCGAAGCCCCGGGCCCGGGGCCAAGAGCTATACGGACGTTTTCGTGAGCGGTCCATTGCGGACAGCTTGTGGCAAAGTGATAGAGGGATGGCTCGACAGCTACATTCGCGAAGGTGTTTTGGCGACCACTGCTAAGGCTAAGGGATAAAGCGCCCCAAGTAGTGGAAGTGATACGAAGTATCAGCCTCGGCCGGCATGGGTAGGAAGTTGGAGGACTCTGCCTTGATACAGGAGACCAAGACCGGCAGGTCGCAGTGGTGTAGGATTGATCACAGTGGGTTGGCTGGTTCGTTGAGTCACGGCGGGATTGTCGTCTTCATGGGTGTATTGGCCTGTCGGTCGGAATTGATGGCGGCAGCGAGATAAATCAGCCACAAGAGGGACGGTGACGGTGAGTTTAGAGAAGTATCGAACCTTACGTAGGTCGGCTGGTTTCTAGTATCTTCATCTAGCGTAGGTACAAGTAGTGCAAGTATTGCTCGCACACTGGTTGCTGATGATGTAGTAGGTAGTGGTCAGGTCAATCACAGCAGCCTTCAGCCGGCATGTGTTAAAGAGTTCATTCAACTGCGTGCATCGCACTAGCAAGCGGTTTGTCCAATCAAACTCGGCGACTGGCAGTAACAAGCCCCATGTATTCGCAAATCAGGACGCAGTGCTAGACGTGGTACCTAATTGCCGGTAGGTAACAATGTTTCATAGCACCAACGAGTGCGGGGTTATCAAAGCATGCCTTAGGTACTGTTACCTACCAAAGTACCTACATACATAAGTAGGTACTTTGTATCTCAGCTGTTATCGCTTTTAAATGTTGATTTGGCACCGTAACTTTCAGACACACTAAGCAGGGGTAACTGAACCAATAAAAAGTGAGGTATACCTGGTAATATGGGTCTCTACCATGGGGATTAGAAGTCGAAATGCTAAAATTATCATTTAAAAATAACTTTACTTTTTTGGCTTTTTCAGATGAAAAGGTTTGATTGATTATCCCGCGTTACGGATCAATGAATGATTACTATAAAGAGTTAACACAGGGGTATGTGTTACCCGTCGCTCTGTCAAACACAAGCTACCTTAGGCAGGTAACGACTTGACAGGATATTTGACGATCTCACCCACCATGATTATAGCGAGGGCAAGGCAGGCTAGCCGACTTAGCTTTGGGGGCTAGTCGTTCGTTTGGTAAGGAAAGGCTAGATTTAGCTCTTGGCTGAATACATGATTAGTCCCAAGCACATCGTTATGTTCAATGTTGGTATTGGAGAAACAAAGTACCTTCTATTCTCACACCTTCCAGAAGCTCAAGTTGTCGTCTTATGCCGCCCACTCCAGCGGTTAAGAATGACCCCATTAAGGGCAGGAAGTGGCTCCAAACTTGGAAATTTGCCGCTCTTAAATGCTTGCTCAATCTCAGCGTCATCCCGGCCTTAGTATGCTTTTTTAATTTCTAACGAGTGTTTCATAGAAAGTCGAGCCGAACGCAAATATCTCGCCCGACTCTGACGGACTTTCCACGTCTAGGTGGCAATGGCTCATCTCATACCAGCCCAGGCACTTGTTCTCCGTCGATGGACGATACTGCAAAATCCCCAGCCATCGCGTCGAGATTATCGTTGAGAAAGATATTATTACAGCATATGTCGCAATGCTTCACACCTTTTGAGTGGAGAAATGAGATTGCATCCGTAGCTTGTTACGCCCACCGAGTCGAAAGAGGGGGTTTGTGAGGAGCAGATCGTAGGTATTGTCGGATCGAGCCATGACGCGCAAATTTCGAGATGACACATTCATTGAAAACGCCGTAATTTCGCAAAATAGTCTCTTTCCGGCTGTCACTGCCCGGATCTACGCGTTTGTATATGGCGATCTCACTTTCCTTCTCCTTATCGTTGTCCGCAGTGTGGCACTTAGCTACGGCATCGAGTCAAAGCATCTAGGAAGAGATTCCAGCTCCAACAGTTTCATTCTCACGGAACGACCCTTGAGATATTTAATATTGATTTAAGGGATTGCGTTATTCCGTTCTCGGGTAACGTGTCATTTTGACGGCATTCGGAGTCTGGGAGGCCGCCAGCGTGAACATACGAGCTCTGCTGGAAGGAATAGGATATCGCGCGGGGAGAAGCGGCCCAGATCATAGTGATCGGAGCTGGTGACGGAATTAAGTTGTACGTAGGTGGTTCCACCTAACCTAGTCTATTATTAGGTAAAACTAGACAAGCTTCCCCGGCTCCAACGAACGCATCTCTCTTGATTTAGGGGTAGTAACCCAATTGTCTTACGAAAAAAGTATTGACATCCCAAACTTCTGTCACGTGGCCCATTCGGCGCCTGGACTGAGGAATCCTCTCCTCTCATTACGGGGCAATGGAACAGTCGTAGATTCCCATACCTACTTTCATATCTTAATGACTACTTCCCTAACTGAGACTAGAGTCCGGGTGCTACCGAATTAGCCTGCGCCGCCGTTCGGGGCTCAGACGGCAACGATTATGGTGTCCCGCTTCGCGAGTCTGCGAACGATTTCCAACGTTTTGTAAGTCACATTAAAGGTTCAGCCGGTGTCGAGATTAATGTGATATAGTGTGCTCTATCATGTCAAGGCAGCCAATGGGGGTGATAATTGCTGGGAGAGGTATGGGCAAGGTGGAGAGTCACAGCCTACGTGTATGTCTGTTGTGTAAGTAGGCACGTGTGAAGATAACGTCGAGGTAGTTAACTGCATTCAGGAAAGTAGGTATGGAGTAGGAGCGTCGATTCGAAGCTAGACGCGATACGACCTGCCGGGTCTCCATCGGTGATAGGCCCGGCAGCCTCGAGATTCCCACCAATGGGCCCCTCCCTTGCATTTCCCATTAACAGTACCGATTATAAAATAATATAAATACCTGCCTAGGTATAGATAAGTAGGTGCAATCGATTCTGACATCTCCGGTCATCAGTCCTGCTTATCACAGTAATCATTCGCTTACGAGCCGTCATGTCATATAAAATGTTACACATAACAAATGGCCTGTGATAAGAGAACACACGTCCGCGGGGGTAAACTCATTCGGATGCTCGACCCCATCGCATTCGTTCGCATTCGTTCGCATCCGATAAGCCACATGGCTTGGCGTGGCTCGTGGGCAACTTTGACGTCAAACACCAAGGACGTCTGTTGTCTGGTTAGGCTAGGATCGTCACAATTCGAGACGCCAGATGAAGGCCGTCGTTGCGCCGTTTCTCTTGCATAGGTAGCACTATGGATCTGGCGAGGTTTTTACTGCCGACTGGCTACGGACATAGTCGGCAAGAGTCGAGGAAAGATCTCATAGATCGCGGATCATTCGTTTCGGTCGGCTTTCGTCTCCTACGAGGGATCATATCAATATGCATTCCGGAGATGTCTTCACCACATATCGTCCCCGGACCATTAACGGCCAAGTCTTTATCTATACCTGGTCGTTTATTTTCAAATGTCATCTCTTAATAGAAAAAGCCCGCTGTTCACACAGTTGCCTTCAAATCTAATCATCACCTAGCATACCCATCACATCATAAAATACTCGGATTTTAATTAATGAATTAATACGGGATTGAACATACAACTCTACGGTAGAATAGTTCAAATAGTTTTTTTCTTGAGCCACTCTGTACATGATGGAGGCCCTCAAGCGGGAGTCCCTCAACCTCCTCAGTAACGCTCGTCCTTCCGAGCGCCAAAGTCTTCCCCCTTCCCCGCCAGACACAGACAAAGAATATGCGGATTGGAGCTCGGAATCAAGTGGTCCGGAAACCAGAGAGCCATGGTCTAATAATAACAGACCGATTACACGGAAACCTTCGCCTTTCCCTCTGCCCCCCAAATGCAGGTCCGACAATACCGTACTCGCGGAAGATCTCAAAACTCCCGATCACCACGTCGTGCGTGATCCCCGGTTGATTCGTCTCACTGGGGTTCATCCATTTAATGTCGAGCCACCACTCAGCGACCTGTACAACGATGGATTCCTAACGACCAACGACCTACACTATGTCCGTAATCACGGGGCTGTGCCCAAGGTGGCGGACTCGGCGATCATGGAGTGGGATTTCACAGTGGAAGGCCTGGTGGACAAACCTATTCGCATGAGCCTGGCCCAACTTATCCAGGACTACGAACAAGTCACCTATCCCATCACCCTGGTCTGTGCCGGGAATAGGAGGAAGGAGCAAAACATGGTGCGGAAGTCAAAGGGGTTCTCGTGGGGTGCCGCAGGACTGTCAACAGCTCTGTGGACCGGCGTGGCAATCGGCGACGTGGTAAGAGCCGCGAGGCCTCGGCGTGGCGCGCGGTACGTGTGCTTCGAAGGCGCCGACAAGCTCCCCAACGGTTACTACGGCACATCGATCAAGATGAGCTGGGCAATGGACACCGAGCGCGGCGTGATGCTGGCCCACAGGATGAACGGCGAGACGCTCCCCCCGGATCACGGGAAGCCCCTGCGCGTCGTGATCCCGGGGCAGATCGGCGGCCGCAGCGTCAAATGGCTCAAGAGGATCATCATCACGGAGAAGCCGAGCGATAACTGGTACCACATCTATGACAATCGAGTCCTGCCGACCATGGTCGACCCCGAGATGAGCGCCGGCTTACCCGAGACCTGGAGGGATGAGCGATACGCCATTTACGATCTCAACACAAACAGTGCGATATGCTACCCGGCTCATAACGAGGAGCTGTCTCTACAGGGGCCGGCGCACGCCTACAAAGTCCGTGGGTACGCATATGCCGGCGGCGGCAAGAGGATAACCAGGGTCGAGCTTACTCTAGATAAAGGCAAGACGTGGGCGCTAGCCAACATATCGTATCCCGAGGACCAATATCGTCTCGCTCCCGAAGGAGAAGTCCTATTCGGCGGCCGGATCGACGTCACCTGGAGGGAGAGCTCTTTTTGTTGGTGTCTGTGGGACTTGGATGTCTCGATACTTCAGTTGCGGGAAGCAGACGACATCATCATACGAGCAATGGACGAGGCCATGATGGTCCAGCCCAGAGAGATGTACTGGAATGTGCTCGGCATGATGAACAATCCATGGTTTAGAGTCGTCGTACATCACGAGGATTCCCAACTGAGATTCGAACATCCAACCCAGCCGGCGCTGATGCCCGGTGGCTGGATGGAGAGGGCCAAGAAGGCCGGCGGTAATCTGATGAACGGCTACTGGGGCGAACAGCTACCGGGAGAGGCGGCGGTAATCGAGCCAGTTGAGCCGGCTAAAGAAATATGTATGACCAACGACAAGGTGAAGAGGATAATCACACTTGAAGAACTCAAAGGCCACGACGGAGAAACAGAGCCCTGGTTCGTCGTCAACGGCGAAGTCTACGACGGGACGGGATTCCTAGAAGGACATCCAGGCGGCCCAACCTCAATCACAGGGGTCGCAGGACAGGACGCCAGCGAAGAATTCCTCGCAATCCGTAAGTTGCTTCCATCCCGCCTCTGAGGCAGTGCATACACACATGCGCGCGCACACACGTTTCTAATACCAAAGAACCGCAGACAGCGAGAACGCCAAAGCAATGCTCGTAAATTACCACATCGGAACCCTCGACAAGGCAAGCCAAGCCCTCCTAGCGAACGGCGAGACGACGGCGGCGGCCCCCGAAAACGCGGCGCCGAGGCCCGTCTTCCTGCAGAGCAGAGCCTGGACGAGGGCCGTGCTCTCAGCCAAGACGAGCGTGTCCCCCGACACCAAGATCTTCACCTTCGACCTCGAGCACGCGACGCAGGCCCTCGGGCTCCCCGTCGGCCAGCACCTGACGCTGCGGCTCCGCGACCCCGTGTCCCGCGAGGCGATACTGCGCGCGTACACACCCGTGTCGCCGCCGCACGTCGGACCCCAAGGAGGAGGAAAAGGAGGAGGAGGGGGAAACGGCAAGCTCGACCTGCTGGTCAAGATCTACCGGGCCACGGCGACGCGGCCGCAGGGCGGCCGCATGACGCAGGCGCTGGACTCGCTCCCGCTGGGCCACCCCGTGGACTTCCGCGGCCCCCACGGGCGGTTCGAGTACCTCGGCCGCGGGCTGTGCGCCGTCTCGGGGCGCGAGCGGCGCGTCCGGCGCTTCGTCATGGTGTGCGGCGGGTCGGGCGTCACGCCCATCTTCTCCGTGCTGAGGGCCGTCCTCGGCGACCGCGGGGATCCGACCGCGTGCGTCGTGCTCGACGGGAACCGCGCCGAGGAGGACATCCTGTGCCGGCCCGAGCTCGACGCCATGCTCGCCGGCAGCGAGGACAGGCTTCGTCTGAGCTATGTCCTGAGCCGACCCGGTCCCGCCTGGACCGGCGGGCGGGGACGCATTGATAAAGACCTCATTATGAAGGAAGTGGGACCTCGCGTGAGCACGGATGGGGGAGACCTCGTTCTCGTGTGCGGGCCCAAGTCTCTCGAAGAGAGCGTGCTTTCTATCTTTGCCGAGATAGGCTGGGAGAAGGACGACGTGGTAGTCTTTTAATCTGGGCTCGGTGTGTACTCTGCGATGGGCTGGGAAGCTTCTCGATCTTGCACGACTCGCTTTTAGAGTGTGTATTCGGCAATGCTCCCGCGTTCATCTGGGCATTAAGGCCCGATGTTGACCGACTTATGTATGTATGTATTTAGTGACTCTTCAGAGCGTATTCGTTGCTATTTAAGGAGACGTGAATCCAGACAATCACCATAGCTTTAGGGGTTAGGGTGACAGATGACAACCTGATCCAGATACATGGCCACCATCCCATGCCCGTCTCGTTGACTCCAGCTCAGCCCCTAACTCGCTCTCCACAGAGACAAGCTAGATGCCTACATTAGAAATTATGTACAAGGGATAGGAAATGACCAATACAACTAACCGACTGAAAGACAGTCCTGGCTAGTCGAGAGTTGCAACTCGAGGCGTGTCGTGTTGCCCTGAGCCACACCAGAAGAGAACTGACTTGACACTGGGCAGTGATCTAGAGTAAAACAAGTTTTAATAAAGCTATGTAATCGCCTCGATCCATGACGGAGCAGGCAAACTGTCCCGAGACTATTATAATATTACATGCATTCGGCTCTATGAAGATATCAATGTCTAATCCCACTATGTCTACATCAGCATGAGAAACACCATCGCAATAAGCTCTACCTCTTCTAGCGAGTCCCAGCCTCCCAGAGCCGATTTATGGATGGTTTAGAAACTTATTAGGTCTGATTCCGAAGAGTTAGCAATTGGAAGCTAGATGTCAGGGGGGCGCAGTGCGGGTACGTACCTCTTCCAAACAAGCCTCTCTTCAGCCAGTCCATCATCATGAGAAATTTCGTCCTCAGGCCGACGCTTTGGGCAAAATATGCGCTTCTCCACGCGTACACGGCCCAGATGCCGCCCGTGAAACCCCAGCCGCTGCCGAGATCGAAGACGGCCGAGTTCCCAATGTATGCCAGGCTACCCAAGTGGTGGTATTCGAAAGCCTTGTAACAAGCGTCGTCCACATCGCCGTCTCTGACCTCATTTCTGCTCAAACCCGGGGCACAGAGAGCCAGCCTGTTGAATTTGTGTCCGAGGTAGACACCCTGCTGGTTTGCGCGCTGGGCGGTGGCGGGAAGCGAAGTAAGCTTGCTGTCGATCTGCTTCAGGAGCTCTCTAAGCTCGCCGAAGTCAAGAGTGCCGGACTGGTCCTTGTCAAACGCTTCGAAGAGTTTGTCAAGCCGCTTGAGATGGGCCACGGCCTGTGGGAATTTCCGCTTGACCGAGTTGGCGACGTTGCGCCACTCGCTGAAGGTGAGCTCGAGGGTTTCCGGATCTTTGCCATGCTTGAAAGCAAGCCCCCTAAGGAACGATACAATGTTGTCTGCACTATTATTCTGTACTGTCGAGCAGTCTCCAATAGCATATACGTCCCCAAGGGGGGTGCCATTCAGTCGAAGATGAGTATCCGTCTCGAGTGCGTGCTTGTTGTTTTGTGCGGGACCAAGCTTTGCGGCAATGCGCTGACAGAGATCTGACTGTGACACGCCCGTCGACCACAGGCAGAAGCCCATTGGCAGCTCTTTCGTGACGACGGAGCCGTCTTCGGCCTTTTGCGTGAAGATTATTTTGTCGGGTTTGACTTCTTTGACTCGGGAGTTTGTGAGGACCCCAATCTGGTCTCGCGCGAAGCGTTCCTCGGCATACTGTGATAGCGCCTCGTCATATGTGTCTGATGAGTGAGAAATATGTTAGCCTGTTAATTTTGTTATCAGTTTCCAGAAGGCACTGCTTAGTTCCAGAAGGATACGAGAAAGCTGAAATATCAACATGTTTATAGAACGTACTCAGAATGTGCGAGCGACTCTGGATGATGTGAACGGATATCTCGTTTCGCAGTAGCCGAGGAAAATTCCTGGTCAAGTCCTCGTTCAAGAGGTCGAAAAGCTCGGCGGCAAACTCAACGCCGGTAGGACCACCGCCACTCACCACGAACGAGAGCAAGCGTCTACGTTCGCTATCCTTGGTGGTGGGCAGGCAAGCTAGTTCCACATTCCTCATGACCTGGTTTCGGATCTTCCTCGCATCATTGATATCTTTTAAGAAGTGGCAGTTCTCCAGGCCTTTGACGCCGTGGGAGTTGGAGACGGACCCTACAGCAATAACAAGCTTGTCATAGGGAACGTAGAACCGGACCTCTTCTCCTCCGGTGTCCATCTGCGTCACTTCGACCAGCTTGTGAGAGAACTCGACATCTTCGGCAGTACCGCGAAGATAGTGACCGCGGACCCGGGACAAGACCCGTCGGATTGGTTCCACCAGACTTCGGAATTCCAAGGTACCGACGGTGGCGGAGGGCAGCATGGGCGTGAATAAGAAATAGTTCTTCGGGCTGATGACGGTGACATGGTACTCGTCCGGATTGAGCTGCTTGAGAAGAGCGACACTCCCCCAGCCGCTGCCGAGGATGACCAGCCGTGGCTTCTGTTTCTTCTCCTGGGCCTGCTCGCTCTCGTCATCGTCGAGAAAGGCCTCGATTATGGGCAGGTTCTTCGGCCCTCCCCGCGGCGGGTTGAGAGCTGCCTCGGAAACATGACAGTCGCCGAAGGCTATGGACTCCTTGTATGTCGTCGAGTCATAGACGAAGAAGGCGGCGAAGAGGACGGTAACGAATCCGACACCGGTACCGAAGATGGCGGCGCTGCGGTACCCGAAGTTGAGGAAGGCGGATCGTCCCTGTGGAAGAGGTCGGCCGGATAGCGCGCGACTATGTTGAGTCGGATGGGATAGGGATAAAAGTGGCTTTCGCTCGAGGCCGAGACGGCGAACACGGCGAACAGACGGCGGCGGGCGCGATAGACTTCCGAATTGGCGGTTGCGCGGGACGTTCGGCTCGAGAAACGCTCTGAGGGCGGCGAATGCGCTCTTGGGATGAGGATAAGGAGAAGAGGAAGAATAAGAAGAAGGAGAAGAGAGGCGATTGACTGTTCTAGCGACCTGGATTACCCGGCCTACGGCAGCGCCTGGCCGTGTTAGCATAGTCACTCACTCTCGCTGTCGCTGTCGCTGTCGCTCTCCCTTTCGTAGGTCCGATTGCAAGCGATTGACTGGGGATCTCTCTTTGCTAGAAGTATTCAATCAGTTGGATTTGGCATCGCGAGCATACAGCGGAAAGAAACTGACGGCCGACTTACCCGAGTTTGGAAGTGCTCGCTTATATGTAGTTCTCATTCCATTGTGCGTCATAGAGTACATTGTAGGTGCAGTGATATACATTGTAGGTAATACCCATGGGTAGTACTTCGTAGCTACAGTAAAATGGGGCACATCGTAAGTGACCTGCTCGTGGTGATGAAAATGACATCATTGCATCCCGCTAAAGTGAACTTCATGATTTATTTCGCACAACCCAGGAAGGAAGCCCGTCTACTTTCCAATTCACTAGGTTACCTACCTAAATCCAATCATTACCAGGTACTGTCAAAACACAGATCACCGCCCGGACGGCTTACCGATCGACCTGAGTAGAGTAAGTATATGTGCTGATACCTACTGTTGAGAAGACTCCGAATACCTACATGTAGGTAGCGGCCAAGCGCAAGTGCATGTCAGTCCGGCCCGGTACGAGACCCCCCACATGAGCTTGTATTCATTTACCACGACCACCTTACGCGGTTCCTGCTGGTAATTGGCTTAATGTATGTCAGATTCTTTCGCCGACTACGGACCGCAAACCCGGGAAAATACTGGATACTGTTTGAAAGTGATTTTTGACATAGCCGGCGTTATGTCGGCCATGTTGTAAAAGGTAGACGCAGATGTTTCCACCCGTGGGGCGACAGCACCGGAAACATCGGAAACATCGGAAACATCGGAAACATTAGGTAGAAGACAAGAAGAGGATGGTGTATTGATTGGTGGTAGATATACTGTCTGTCTGGGTTCTATCCTTAGTAGCTCGTCTAGATGGTAAAGTCCTTGTACGACCACTTCTCGGTGATCGTCGTCCTCGCTTGCTTCTTGAATGGTATTCTCCGTCGGCTCTCCATTTTACCCCGAACGAGGAGGCTCCTGTAGCGGTCTTTTAAGAGATTGCCTTCCGGTTTCAACAGCCGCAGCGAATCTTGCAACTCGTCAGGCAGTACGAGCTCTAGATCCTTTTCCGGCAGTCTCAGCTTCCCGAGTTGTTTCCGCCTCAAGACCTCGTCATGGCTTGCCGTACTGCTGTCGCTTTCCTCAGCTTTGGCTAGTGCTAGAGCTTCGTCACGCTCCGACACCTCTTGGGCGATCTGTTTGATCCGTTCTAGCTCTCCCTTGCGGAGCTTGGTCTTGGCCTCGTGCTTAAGCCGCCGCTCTTCGTCCTTGCGTCTCTGAATCCTGTTTCTGTCGGCTTTTGTTTTGCGTTTCTGTTTCTTGCCCGTTTGGCGTAGCTCTTCGCCGCCACTTTGGAATCCCTCCCACTCCGAGTCCTCGTCCCACTCGGAAAGCTCCGCTCGAGCCTCCGCGGCTTCGGCTTCGGCTGCCGATCGAGCGGCGGCCTCGGCTTTGATTCTTTCCGCCTCCTCTTCAGCTAGCCGCTTCTTCTCCGCTTCGATGGCCTTATTGCACTCCTCGGCATACCGAGCCTCATAGTCCTCAAACTTGGGGTTGTAACTATGGCCACTTGCGGGTTTGGGTACCGCAGGCATTGTCTTGCCGTTTGCAAGGAGTGATAGGGGCTTCTGCGCGAAAGATTTCGGTGCCTTCTTCTTTTCGTCTCGTTGATCTTTAATAACAACGTCTGCTGTGGCGGGCTCGGGGATAATGGCCCATGGATCGTACGAGGCTTCGGCAATGTCTGCCGTCGATTCGTGATGACCATCGGCAACCTTGCGCAGGCGCGAGAGCTCCTTAACTGTGACATATTCCCGCCTCGTTCGCTTCGCGGGGAGAATGCCATCGGATGTCTTGTCCCCAGGCCGCTTTCGCATTGAGACGGCTGGAATGGCCGAATTGCGAGCAGCAATGATTTCATCTGCTTTCAGCAGTTTCGACGTATGCCGAGGAAGTTTAATGGGGATTGACGCATCACCGACGGTATCGAGGGTGAAGAGTTCGTCAGAGGGTCGTTCGGCTATGACACCACTACATTTCGCCTCGTTAGTCTCGTATGGTTCCAGCCAGGGAAAGAATGGGTAGCAGAGCACTGACCCCTTGATAATCTCTTCGTTCAACTCATCGAGACCCTTGGTCACCTCGGTAATGTCGATGTTCTTCCTCCAGGCTTTCTTTCCTTTCCTGGAAGGCTGCTTATAGGTCGCAGGCGCCTCCGTCGAGGCGGTTCGCGGATGTAAGGCCGGCATTTCGAAGGGATTATTGTGCGTGCGAAACGAATAATAGGCCTAGGCGTCTTCGTCGAGGCGGGCAGGAAGAGAGGCAGCGTTTTCTCAACTCGTCGCTTCAGATGATTGTGACAACTTGACAACTGACAACTTGGTGGGGTGTCAATTTAGCTACTGAAAATTTCCAGTAGATGGCAACATGCCCAGACCTCTCGTGCCTACCAACCAACTTCTGCGCTAAATTTACTTAAGTGGGTATCTAAGGTACGAAGTACACCTAAGTATAGGTATTGTTTCTGGGGGTGCTTAGCTCGTCTCGAAGGCAGTACAACAGGAACTGGTACAGTACTGCACCTACCTCAGGTACCTCCTAAGCGCGCTAATGTCGCCCACTCCTGCTAAAGCATTCGGCCATTGGCTGAGGTTGGCAGGTATGTGTAAAATAGTTCACCTCCTTTTGAACAGTCAGAGGTTTACCTACCTGGTACTTCACAAGGCGCCTTATTCAGACATCTTCTCTTCTGACTTTACTGTATTGATCCCAACAAGCTTCCGCCTCTCCGTCTGAAGTATCCCGGTGGCACTGGCACATATTGCCTATTCGCTATACTTGTGAGGGTAGAACCAACTGCCTATCTATCGAACATACCAACAATATCTCCAGCCTCTTCTTGAACGTGACAACTACCTCATTGTCTTCCATTGTCTTTGATACCAAGCGATCCACTCGTACGGCCACCAGAGCAAGCCGATCTTTCGACGACCCTGAGTCTTGAACCACCCACGTCCCTCACTCACACCCTCCTCACTCGACTTTGCCAGCATCGGTGCCAAAGATGGCTCAAGCTGGAGGAGCAGGCGGTTACAACAACCCGCTGAAGAAGTTCAAGTACGCGCGCATTGCCATAGCTGTGTGGGAACCAGGTTGCTAACTAACCCCCCAAGGCTGGTGTTTCTCGGCGAACAAAGCGGTACGTCTTCCGAACCCATCGGCGCTGCGCAGACGCAGCCACGAACGAGAGCGACAACAACAGTCAGGGGCTAATGGGACACAGTGGGGAAAACATCACTAATAACGCGCTTCATGTACGACTCGTTCGACAACATGTACCAAGCGACGATCGGCATTGATTTTCTTTCCAAGGCAAGTCGGATCAACGAACTCAACGTGGCCGCCTCGTCCCGGGCTTGCGAGGGCTGACAATCATTCCCGGATAGACCATGTATCTCGAGGACAGGACGGTGCGCCTTCAGTTATGGGATACTGCGGGCCAGGAGAGGTTCAGGAGTTTGATTCCCTCTTATATCCGCGATTCCAGCGTAGCCGTGGTTGTCTACGATATCTCTAGTATGGGCCCAACTCCATTACGTCATGGCTCTCCTGGTCAAGGCTGACATGACATGGCACGACAGACGCAAAATCGTTTCAAAACACCAAGAAGTGGATAGACGATGTACGAGCGGAACGCGGCAACGACGTCATCATTGTGCTCGTGGGCAACAAGACCGACTTGAACGACAAGCGCGAGGTCACAACGCAGCAAGGCGAGGAAGAAGCGAAGAAGAACAATCTGATGTTCGTAGAGACAAGCGCAAAGCTAGGGCACAACGTGAAGAATCTTTTCAAGAGGATAGCACAGGCACTGCCCGGTATGGAGGGGACAGATGCCGCAGCCCAAGCGTCCTCACAGAGTATGCAACCTCAACCAGTCCCTCGAAAGCGGCAGAGGCAGCCCAGACTAACACGGTCCTAGTGATTGACGTTAAGACGAATACACAAACTTCCCAGCAAGACGGGTGCGCGTGCTAGTATTCATACCCTACAGATAAACTCCGACATCTAGCGCAGTGGAACCCGGTCGGGTATGACCGTGGAAATTCCTAGGAGCTTAGCGAACTGATTAATGAGCATGCTGTATATTATTGAGGCCGCGTCTTACGCGGCATACACGAAGAGAAGTACGGGACGGATAGAGACAGCGTTTGCCAATACGACCTTTTCTAGTATATGTAATACTCTGCTTTTTCATCACAAACTTGTACCGAAAAGATGACGAACGAATACACAAAACGAGTCTGAATATTGCCCGAGCATTGCGAGATTTCCTATTCGTCTATGCCAATTGTGTGTCCATGCAGACCAGATGCTTTTTCACGCGCCATCACGGCCGTCGTTCCTACTACCTAGTCTTCATAACCCCAAGCCTCTACATGCGGTTCCAAGTGGAATAGACTTTTATTCCTGCGTCTCAAATCCCCCATCTGTCTTACCGTAGTAGATCTTGACCGGCTTGACACCCTCTACGTCCGGCCCAGCCGCGGCGGCCTGCGGACCCGTCAAGCCGGAGAAGATGCCCACCTCCAAGACGCCGAGGATGCCCCGGATCTTGGCCGTCAGGGCCTCGGGGGTCCAGAGGCCCTTGGCGGGGTCGATGAGATCCGCCTCGCTGTTCAGCAGCAGCGTCGGGAACGGCGCGTCGATGAGGTAGTTGTGATTATCGGTGACCAGGTAGCCGGACTCGGACGCGGGGTCGGCGCGGACGACGGGGTCGGTGCTGCCGAGGTCGACGAGGGCCCGGCGCACGAGCTCGGCGGCGATGGGCGACACCTCGACGGGGACGTAGCGCCAGCCGGCGAGCAGGCGGCCGGCCCTCTTGCGGGAGTCGGCGACGCAGACGAAGCGCCTGGCGAGGCGGGCGACGACCTTCTCCTGGAACAGGCAGGCGCCGCCGCCCTTGATGCAGCTGAGCTCGGCGTCGACCTCGTCGGCGCCGTCGAAGTAGACGTCGAGGTGCTGCCGGCTCGAGCCGCGGCCGGCGAAGCCCACCTCGCGCAGCAGCTCCGGCACCTGCAGGACCGCGAGCCCGGCGTCCCGGATCAGCCGCGTCGAGCCCGCGCCCGTGGGCACGAACTTGACGCCCGCGGACGCCGCCGGCCCGAGCGCCGCGATCGCCTCGACCACGTACGCGATGGTGGTGCCGCTGCCGATCCCCACGTACCGGAAGTCGGGCGAGAAGTGGTCCCTGACGGCCTGCTGGCAGGCGGCGCGCTTCGCGGCCTCGAGGAGGGTCGCGTCGACGGCGCCCTTGGTCGCCATGGTGCGTCGCGGAGGTGGTCGGATGTAAGAGGAGGAGGAGGGGGGGTTACGGTTGTGGTTGCGGTGATCGAGTTGGAGAAGCGGTCGTGGTACCGTGCGAGTGGTAGTGATATTGGTGGTGATGGTGGTGGTGGTGGTCGGGCGAATGAGGTCCGAGATGGCAGCGGTCGTCAGTGGACGGGTCGCTGCTGCTGACGGTGACGATGGGCGGTCGAGGTACCTAATAAATGCCTCACGATATTGGCGAGACCTCGGGGCGATGGAGGGCGCAGCTGCTGTGAAAAAGGCCCGGGCGGGGAGCTTCATAGACGGCTCTACTGCCGAGGCGCGTCCTGTGCGACACCGGGGGGTGGGATGTTACCCAGTACCGTGCGTCCGAGAGGATGGTGTTTTGGTATATTTTATAGTTACCAAAAATAATATAAAGCCTACCTACATGTAGCCCACAGCTTACTTACTTCCATGTAGTACGTACCTATGGACGGACTCTGAGGTACATGTATGGAGGGGTAGCTTACATCATACAGGTACTATGTACTTAAGTCTCCTTCGCTGAAAACTGAATAAAGGCACAATTATACAAGACCGCTGTTAACCGGGCACCCTACGGCCCGCAACGGCCTGCTAGGTCTCTGACAGCCCGGCGCGCGCAACTTACACCGTAGTCTCGAATAGCCTCCTTGTCCCTGTTGGCGTTGTTGGTGCATTGTTTTAGCTTCTCTGCTGGCCTTATTGGCTTCTCCGTGACCTTTGTAGAGTATTATAGGCACGTTCCCTGCTTTTTCGGCATGCTTGAAGCTTTCCGCGAGGCCTCCTACGGCCTCCGCCTCGCTATACTATGCCCGGGGGTTATAAAGATCTTCGTAGGGCTCAAGGCGACAACCTAGCTTTTGAGTGGTTGTATTAGAAAATTAAAATATATAAGTTGCGCGCACTTCGCTGTCAGAGATCTAGGAGGCCGTTTCAAGCTATCTATCCCTTTGAGTGCCGTTCGACCTCCGTGACTCCAACGCCCACTTCCAGTCTTATAATGCGTATTACTCTTAATGACAGTATTTTCATTGGTTAATATACCCTTAACTACATGTAGTGCTACTCGAAGTTACGGAGGTTAAACAGCACGTAAAAGGATAAGGTGCCCAGTTAACAACGTCTTGTACGAATGGGATCATTATACTAAATTTAACCATATAACGCTTAGTTACATTTAACAGATTCAAATATCAAATGCTAAAACCCCCAGTCCCAACATCCACACCTATCTTTCAACATTCATTTAACATTCATTGAACATCGCCCGGGCTCTATGCCTTTCTGCCAACCGGGGGGATGATGGGGTTGTAATAGGCAAACCTATTATGAGGATCGTACTTGGCCTTGAGTCTACGGAGTCTCTCCAATCGCCAGGCCTCGTACCCATACATGGCCTCCAGTCCCTCGTAGCCGGCTGCATAGTTCACGTACGCCGACGGTCGACGTTGAGGCTGGCCAGCATTCCATAGATTGACTGTTTCGTTACGCCACTTCATGGCGAACTTCTCAAGCGTCGGGTCAGGAGTCGCATCGAAAAATCTAAAGGAAGGCGGCCTCAGTTAGTTGTCTGAACAACCCAAGCATCCTTGCTGTCCAAATGAGGAGTGCGAGAAGGCAATCTGCTTACGTTAAGAGATAGTCATCTCGATGGGGAAATGCCGAGTCCGCTGCGTCGATGGCGCGAACTCCTTTTACTGCGTAGCCTTCATGAAGCACTCTAGTGGTCCCGAGTTCAGGATGTTGGGCGACCTTCGCATTGTACAGATCGTAGATCTGTCGCTCGGCGGTCACATTGTACGTCTGGAGACCTGCCGTTCCACCAATGTGCGTTTGATTCGCGACACATAATGGGCCGTCTACACCCCCGCCCAACGCTTCGTTTATCTTACTGTATGGGACGTTGCCATCAACATATGACACGGGACCCAATGCATCGAAAGGCTTAAAATGTGGTAGTGCTGTCAACTTGGGGCCATTGAAGACAAACACCCAAGTAATTGTAGCCTATATCACGTCAGACTTGTATTTCCCTCCTCCAGTGTCATTGAATTTGTCCAGGTTGACGTACCTCCGTCGCACTAATGTCTGTGTTTATGCTGAAAAAGCCAAAGGTCCCTAACCATTGGGTAGATAGGGTACCGTTACCATTGAGCTTGTTGACTGCTTCGAATAAGGGCTCAAGTTTGTCTCCTGAATATTCATAAGTCCTGTAGTAATAGGTTTTCTTGTCTTGGTAGATCTTGACATTGTAGCTCGTGACGATCCCGAAGTTATGACCAGCTCCGCGCATTGCCCACCACAAATCGGTATGCGTGGAGTTACTGACAGTAACCTCTTTCCCATTGGCTAAGACAACGTTCATGTCGACAAGCCCGTCGCTGGTCAGGCCGTGCTGGCCCTGCTGGTTGCCATGGCCGCCACCCAGCGCTGGCCCCAGTACACTGACACAGCTGCAGGCTCCGGTTGCTTCATGCTTAGAATTAGATTTCGTGACATGGTGTTGAGAAGACGCAGTGATGCTTACCGGTGACATATCCAGCAGCTGCCATCGTACTGATAGCCTTATCACTGTAAACACCGCCTTGGAACGTCGCCGTCAGATTGCCAGGGTGGATCGTGATCTCCTGTAGACCGCTCAAATCGATTTGCAACCCGTCGAATGCGCCAATACTTGTGGTCAGCGAGTGACCACGACTAGACGCGTAAAATTCGATGCCGTGGGAGTTTGCATAGTCGACCTATAGGTCTGGTTAGATGTGAGATGGAAGATGGAAGACAAATCGCTGAGCATTTCTCACAATCCTCGCCACGTCTCTTTCGACACCAGGTCGGACAACAACCTGAATCTTGGGTAGAGATAATGTGTTGTATCTCTCCGTTTCTTTTGGAAAATCGGGACTCGTTGGTCCGTAAATCATGGAGCTGTTAGAGAGCAACCGGCCGAGTTCGTGCTGTATTTGCCATGCAGTCGGGGGAGCCCGGGTTAGCGATGAGGCTGCTACATTTTGAATGAGGACTAACTGCCATGCAACAGCAAGAGAGCGAAACCACATTTTGGGAGACTTTTTTGAGCTAGAAGCTGTCTGGGGTTTGGTTTAATTACCAGAAACGCTCCTGGTGGTCTGTTTCCTAGTCACAGAAAAGTAGAGAGACAACCAGGAGAAAGAACGGCGCGAGAAGCTTATATAGGCGATTGACAACACTTTTGGGCTTACGATCCTCCTCGCCGGCGCAAACCAGATCAGAGCGCCTCTCAGCTTGCTTGCGATATCGAAAATGATTGTCTTGTTCTACACCACATAGTCACGCTGTCCGGTCCCGTACCTGCCTGCTCATAGGTTGAATTACGTGGCACAGCACTTTCTCAGCTTTGGTGGGAAAATCGCTGTATCATCCATCAGTTACACAAGGATCACTATCCCTGGCGCCTCTTCGGTCGAAAATCCCAGCCTGGTCGCCCAGTCCAGCGGAACGTGGCTTGCAGAGGTCAGGAACTGTCAGGTGACTTAGTGCCACCACCCTATAGGTTGGCTATATGACTTGTGTGGCTATATAAAGGGGGCGTCGCCCCCCTAGATATTAGGTAGGAAGGTCCAGGAATTAATTGATCTCTCTCCCTCCCAAATAATCAATTAAGCCCTTGTACCTGCTACCTAACTGCAGCTTGACTGCCTATTCACTCTGTGCTATATCTCCTGACATGAACCCGGATATCAGATGCTTAGCTAAGATTATTTTGGAAAAGCTTCGCTAATGTAAGGTCTTCCGTGCCGTATCTATTAAAAGAAGAGATGAGTTCGGCTGATCTTAGGCAACCACAGCAACGGATTGGACCCATGATCTCGTTCTTGTCAGCCACAGAATTGAGACAGGACTTACAGATACAAAGGCAACGTCACGCTGGTCTACTATCCTGTTCGATTGGCTAAGGCTGCTGATATGGAAGAGCCATGAGGTCTTCGGGTCTATATATATACCTAACAGTGTATGTACAAATACTACCAGGTATATAGGGGTCCGTGAGGACCACTCGGGTAAGGGGCGTACATAGGAACATCAGCTTCTAACTAAAAGGAAGAGAGACCACGGAACCCCTATACCCGGAGAGAATTATTAGTTGAGTAGAAGCCATTCTAGGACCTGGAGTATTAGCCCGCGCCGCAGGTCACATCACCTACACTTAGGTGCATGCTTGACAGATGGGATGTCACGGAAAAACGACGCCGTTAACCCCGGGTAGGGATTAACGCTATATATAGGCACACTCCGCAACATGGGACCGCTTTGCGTTATGATTCTCATGATTCAGCGAGGCGTCTAATTGGCTACAGACTGTAGGCTACAGTTGAGCCCGCGGCCATGGGCTCAGCTGTAGGAACTAGGTAGATTACAATAATTACAGCTTTGCCAACTTAGTACCCACCATCGCTACTACATTGCCTTATCCTTAGATGATCAACTCGGTCTGGCAGCCTTCCTCATTCTCACAAATATCTTTTGGGGCTGCCTTGAGATGCCATCGAGCCCTGCATAGCCCCCAATATCATCTGGTATGTCTTGTAGCTCGAAATTCCACACCACCAGAGCGATGGCGGTTCTGATAGCAAGGTGCGCCATTCGTCTACCCCAGCACTGCCATATATCCGCACCAAAACCAAGCTGAGGCCCTGCGCCTCCATCGAAACCGAATGCACTGTCAGCGCCATAGACAAGCCACCGCTCAGGGTCGAAGCTTCTCAAATCCTGTGTAAGCTTATTGCCGTTTTGGAGTGCGAAATGGTCCCGTTTAGGTATTGGTACGTACCTCGTCAGCTATGCTTTGGCTCTTGAACTGGGGTTCTCGGCCTTCTTTCTCCGCAGCCACTCCTTTCCGCATCATGATGTGATCAAGCGCCGATTTCACCTCGCCTGCTCGATAATTCTCAAGAGCAGTGTCAATTTGCTGTGGCAATAGTTGGTTCTTGTGTGAGAGGATTGGCTTGAACCATTCTTGCTGCTTCCACCACCAGAAACTCAACCTCGGGGTCCAGGACACAGCCGTTCTCTTCAAAATTTAGGGTGCTTCCTGGACAGCTTCCAAGAAGTTGCTTAGGCTGGCCTCAGGAAAGTCTACGGCTTGGTCAATGGTGCTCTTGGGCAATGACGAGCTGTCTAACCTGGAGAGCACGTCAATATGAGGGTCTAGAGCCTTATCATTTATATTTCTGCCGAAGGCATAGAGCACCATGACATCAAGCGCCGTATGCCAATAATCAGAGAGGATAGGGAATGGTCTTCCATTCGCAAGATTGGTCTTGGTTTCTAGTATCTGGATAAGCTTTAGACCTGTTCCGTGAATGAAAGGTCCCATTTGCATTGGCCGAACCATTATTCTACAAAGTTGATAGCTCAGGAAAAGCCGATCTTGGGCGGCTCCCCCCCTATCAGCAAATACCGTAGCCTTCGGCCCCATATATGTCGGGCGGGGGTTACGGCCCAAGAATGCATTAATCCATATTTTCTCGGTCCAAATTAATTTGATCCATACTTTTTCGGCGCCGACAATACGACCACCGCCGAACGAATGGTGGGGATATGCTGATGCCAATATATCTTAAGTACTTTTATCTTTATTAAATAGGTTAATCCTTAGGAAGAGCTCGGGTTTATATAGCTACTGAGTACTTAGCTAAGTAGGTTTCCGCCTGTTTACAACTCGCAGCCTACCTCCTCGGATGCGCAGACGTGCAGCCGCAAGGCTCGAGCAAGAATGGGTTACGGTGATTAGAGTATAGAAGCAGTATTAGAGATAAGAGATTACCAAACTATCTACGACTTACTTACCCGGGAAGGTAGTGAACTGACGATTGGCGGCATAGCCAGCTAAGTACCTACCCAGCAACTACATACATGTAGATTAGGTACAAAAATCAGTGAATTTTATACATGTAAAATGTCTCATTATTTTTCTTACTTTGATTTCTAATACTACTGTACCTGTAGTAGTACCTGTACAATGCAATTGCTTTACAATTAGTACTAAGTAGCCTCCAGATGTCCCCTTTCAAGCTCCCCCCTTCTCCCCCTCCTCTCCGCCTAACAAGGGATCGGAAAAGGGCCGGAAAAGGGAGCCCAAATATTCGAACAAGTCAACACGTCATTTCCAAAAGCCACAATGGTAATACAAAGCTTTCCTATTACTCAATTTTAAGTCTGGGCGTTGTGACTTACTGCGAATTTCTTCCTTTGCCCCCGCATTGCCTCCTATCCAACTCCAGCACAGCTAAAGTCATTCCTCATCCTTTCAGTCATCCACTCATATTATCCATCACCTATGACAATGTCCGCGTTCGACGCAACCGCCACCAGTGAGCAGATCATCGGGGCGTTTGCCCCGCAGGTTCGCGACCGTACTTTCGTCGTCGTGGGCGCTGGCCAGCCCAGCATCGGCAGCTCAATCGCTACGACGCTGGCCCAAGTCTCGCCCAAACACATCGTCATTGCATCCAGGACAAGTTCCAAGGCCGATCCTGTACTTTCCGCTATCCGTGAAACCGGCACCAAGGCTTCATTTGTCCAGCTCGACCTCTCAGACCACGACTCGGTCCGGCGTGCCGCTCAGGAAGTCCTAACCGTGACTGAGTCCAAGATTGATGTCCTGATTAACTGCGCCGGAAACATGGGGATCAAGGAGTACACGGTCGACAAACAGGGCATCGAGATGCAGCTCTCGGGTAACCATGTCGGCTCTTTCCTCTTGACAAATCTGTTCGCACCGGCCCTGCTCGCTGCTGCGAACGCTGACGAGCGAAGCGTTCGCGTTGTCAACTTATCCAGCCACGGATACCATATCAGCCCGTTCCGCTTCGACGACTACAACTTCTCTGATGGCAAGTCATATGACATGTGGACCGCTTACGGCCAAGCCAAAACCGCCAACATCCTATTCACCATTGCTTTGACCAAGAGGCTGCGGGCTCACGGTGTCGTCTCGTTCGCCGTCCATCCCGGTTCCAACTTTGATACGAAACTCGGTTCTCATCTGGTCATGGACGACTATAACGACATCTTCGAGACCGCGAAACGCAATACTGGGTGCGATTTCGCATTTGACGAGCCTCGATTCAAGACGTATGAACAAATCGGAGCTACCCCTCTCACGGCCGCACTCGATCCTGCCATTACCGCTCAAGCGCCAGGATACCTCATGAACAATCACATAGCTGAGCCGGCCGACCATGCGAAAGATCCGGTATTGGCGGAGAAGCTGTGGGAGCTCAGCGAAAAGCTCGTGGGACAGAGATTCACTTACGATTGAGATGGCCGTAGAACACCGTAGAGCACCCTTTGGTAGGTGTCAATGATCACTTAGTATAACGTCTTTACCTTTTCGGGACGCAAATGCACCATGACTCCTAGTTTGTAGGATTCCTCGTGTAGCTAGCCACCAGAGAAAGCTGGCTGTCTCTTGGATGGTCTTCTGTGAGTTTTGACTGCCTCAGGAAACTTTCGGGAACTTTAGTTCTGGTCAGCCTTGAGCCCTAAGTATTACATTTGGGCTTTTCAATCTCGAATCTGGGTTGATTTTCCAGCCGATTTCTTTCTATTGATATCGATATCAATGATTCGATCTGGAATCTGATCTTCTTACTCGACTCATCATTGCATGCGAGGCAAGCCTTCAGGAGGGAATTGGGGAGAACGGCATCAATGGGGATCATGAATTCGTCTGGCAAGATGGATGCATGTGAGTGAGCCGCGTGGTTCACAGTGGTGAACTCGGACCGTACATTGAGCCGGCCAGAACACCCGCTTATTTGGGAGCCCAAATGTTGTCAATAAGGGATTAAGGTCCCCTACGTGCTGACTTCGAGACTCCCGGAATACTCGCTGGGTTGTACTTCCGGCCCTACACCGAATTGCGGCAACCTATCCCGGCAACTTTCGTAGATGTTGAGGTGGCTGCTGCTGGCTTGAATTGGAAGGATCTTGCCCTCGACTCCGGTCGATTCGATGCTGTCAATAACGACCTCTCATCAGAGTACGGCGGTGTTGTGCTAAAGACGGGTTCCGAGGTGGTCGGCCTTTCAGTTGGGGATCGTGTTTATGGTGTTGGTAGAGGCCATTTCGGGACACATATGAAAGTACTTGCTTTGTTTGCGCAGAAGTTACTGCCCACTGACGATATTCTTCAAATGGCAACGATGCCTTTGGTCTATATGACAGCTATTTATGCCCTATAACACGTCACCAAGCGAAGAAAAGGGCAAGCAATCTTGATCCAATCTGCCACGGGAGGCTTGGCGCTCGCAGCGATCCAGATTGCGCGTATGAAAGGTGTTTAGGTGTTTGCTACTGCACCCATCTTCGATAGTTGTCTCAGGGCAGAGGCACGACCCGTTATCGACCGCGAATTACTTCACCTGCCTAGACCCAGTCGCACTTGCAGGTCTAGCCTCACCCAATGTACCCCGATGGCACAGTGACAGTCGAGCTCGTCACCCGGGGCATTGTGACAGCTATCGCCGAGATGTTGTTCGTTGAGGTTCCGAACATGAACCCGAACAGGAGCATCGCCGGCCATGGGGTCGACAGTCGCATTGCCGCTGAACTGCGTCACTGGTTTCACCAGGCTCTGAGAACGAACATACAGATGGCTGATCTGCTAGATGGTGCGATGAGTATCAAAGACGTGGCAGAACCCTAGATGGCGTTACGGACACTGCTACCGGATAAGGCATAGAAGACATCGTGGTTGTAATTGCAGTCATTGAGGCCTAGCCTCCGAAAAATTACTACCTAGTGGTAAACTTGAAGTTTCTCTCTGCACAAGTACAAAGTAATCAATCCCATGGGCAGCTGAGCTGACTGATCACCGAGCCTAGGCAAATGCGTCAAATGCGCTAAGCCTAACTTGTCGCGTGCTAGGAAAGTGGTAAAACCTTGAACCAAACATGTACCTATATATACTTTGTACTTATCTTTCCACTTATTGCGGCTGTCGGCGGCATCAAGCCTAACGAGCACTGACAGATGAGCAACACAGGGGCACCATCGGGATCCTCCAGGCCCGTTCCATCCCATCACTTCCCAACTACAAAGTATATTTTCACTCTAAGTGGCCTCCTACTAGGGACAAACAAAACCCGACTATCAAGACGGCGATGACGAAGAAACTGTCGCTTAACGTGCCGGCGGTATAATCGTATAACCTAGGTAGTGTTCGCGGCTCTCGGCGTGCTCAATCGAGGGACA
The DNA here is from genome assembly GCA_022578855.1 of Nemania serpens. Lineage (NCBI taxonomy): Eukaryota > Fungi > Ascomycota > Sordariomycetes > Xylariales > Xylariaceae > Nemania > Nemania serpens. The sequence goes on along the minus strand of MU396682.1, from coordinate 234,258 downwards.
GTCGGCTCTGATGCCATTCTCCGACTCCCGGTCCCGCCGTTCCATGCCTGGGATGATCTGGGGCCATGTTTTACCGGGGGTTCACAGGGTTCGAGAGGCTCTGACAAAGCCGGAGCGGTGATTGGTGCGCGTCGAGGCTGTAGAGCGATAGCTTGCGATGGCGTGCTCATGGCCCGGGTCTGCGAAATAGGGAAACTAGCCCTGTTCTCCGCCTGTTCTCCGCCTGTTCTCCCGCACAATCCCAAGCGCTACTTCGTACTTATCCGACTAGATGCCATGGCGGGGCATCCTCGACGGGCTCCAAGTCTCCTAAGTGCCCAAGTCTCCCAAAGTCTTCCAAGCGTCTGAGTTCGGGATTTGAATTATATGTCGCCATCGTCCAGCACCCGTTCATACCTGGGCATGTCCGCATGGTGAAATTTAGTAACCATCTTTCAGCGGGCGGCTGCCGACCCGTGACTTTTTACTAGTCCCCGAGATCGTTGCCTTATATTACTCTCGCCATGTCGTTTCTCTTTGCCAGGGCAGACTCCTCCTCTGCTGCCAATAACACGATGGCGAGCAACCAGATCCAGATCCGCACGCCTGAAGAGGCCGGTAAGTTGTCGCACACCCCCCTCGTTCTTTATGTCTCTCCCCCTTCTGTTGTCATGGCACTGGCGTGGATAGAGGGGCGAGGGAGGGACATACCACACACCCCGCCAACAACCGGCGCATCGTAGTGTTCATATTAAATCGATACGTACAACAGAGCCCAGGTAGCTAATTCTGGATTGTCATTACAGTGGCGCGGATCGCGTACTTAGCCAGCGACGTCATCGTCTCGGTACAGCCAGCCCAAGGACAAGATTCGGCCTACTCTTCTCATCTGAAGAGATACGCTGCTAGAGGAGACCCGGGGCTGGTTTCCAGAGCCGACGGCGCAATTCCGGAAGTGAGTTGCCAATCGCCTGCTCATCGCCCGAGCATGGCTATGACCCCGAACTTTTAGAACCGTTGAGTTAATCAGCACCAGGTACAACCTATCAGATCGAATAACGACCCTCTCCTCTCCGTCTTCGGGCCCATTCGTTCGGGCCGTCTCACCTCCGTGACTACCACTTCCGCCATCCTTCTCCCGTCCATTGCCCATCTCTACAAGCTTGCCAACTATCCAGTGGTTCTTCATGTCTCGCTCGCATCCAGCCAGCTTCCAGACTATTCTGCCATCACAGCTATCAGGAATTCGGGATGGACCTTTCTCCAGTCCGAGTCTCTTCAGGAGGCTCAGGATATGGCCATAACCGCACACGCACTCGCTGTTCGATCCGGAAAGGGTGTTGTTCATTTCTTTGACCCGAGCTCCTCCAGCCTCGATAAGCCCATCTCCGCTGAGAACTCGGCCTTGGTGGGCCAGATACTCAACCTCGACGATGTTCGTCGCTACCAGTCCAGCTCGGTATCGCTAGCAGCTTCTGGTATTTACGCAGATGATGGACGAGTCGCCGTGGCCTCAGCGGGGCCAGAGACGCAGGTCATACCAGGCTCCGACAATTTGACCGAATCCGCCATCTTGAGTGCAACCTCCAAAGCAACCCTCTCCGAAGTATCGGAGAAGTCCAGCCGGCAAAGTGAGTCAAGTGTATCGCCAAGCATGTCAGAAGCGACCACGATAGAGACATCCCCACCGCAGGTCACATCAGAAGATATATACAAATATGTGGTGTCAATCTGGACACAACTTCGAGACTCGACTGGCAGAGACTACCATGCCTTCGAGTGGTCGGGACCGTCCACAGCGGAAAAGGCCGTCTTCATCTTCGGATCCGATGCCGGACTGTTCGCGGAAGCACTGGACAGCGCAAAGCCCACGGACGTTTACGCAAAGGCCGGCATAATCACGGCTCGTCTATATAGGCCATGGTTGGGTGTAAAGCTCCTCGAGGTCATCCCGAAATCGGTGCAGCATCTCGCAGTGCTCGAACAGATCTCAAGGAAGACCACGAAATGGGGGCCGTTGCTAATCGATGTCCTAACATCTGTTAAGAGCAGCCCGGGAGGTGGTGTTGGTACCATCGTTGGCTATCAATTGGGTTACATAGCTCCGGATACAGTTGGTCAGGCACTCAAGGGCATTTTTCAAAACTTGAGTTTAGACAAGCCCCTGCAGAACCTCGAGATAGGCCAGACGGAACGACGCGATCATACCCCAACCAATGCGTTAGAACAGCCGAAACTAGAGACTGCATACACCAAGATCCTCGACCAATTATTCGGTCAGAGGGCCTTCGTCGCAAATGCCCTCCACTCGAAGAACGCGGGTATTCCGTCTACGTTAGCAGCAAGCCCCGAGTTTGGCTTCGGCTCACTGCTTGCACGAAAGGAGCGTCGTCAGCGATTTGTCAAGGAGGTCAAGCAAGCGGCAAGCGGGAGTTCTTTCACCACCGAGTCTCCAGTTAACTGGCTGGCAAAGTGGGCAGCAAATGCCGAGGATGCGCAAAAGGCAGGTGAGCTCGCCGATGGCGTTATCGCGCGTCTTGAAACCGACGGGTCCCCCACGGCGCAAAATCTACTCTCTACAAAGGGTCTTTTTAGAAAAGAATCTTTGTGGCTTGTAGGGTCTGATGCATGGTCATATGACCTTGGAAACTCTGGTGTCCATCACGTTCTAGCCTCAGGCGAGAATGTCAACATGCTCATCATCGACTCAACTCCCTATTCGGAGCGTGCTGCCGCGGATGCCGAGAGACGAAAAAAAGACATTGGCCTGTATGCCATGAACTTTGGCAATGCTTATGTTGCATCAACTGCAGTATACAGCTCTTACACACAGGTCCTACAGGCTATGCTTGAAGCCGACCAGTTCAACGGCCCCTCGATTGTGCTGGCTTATTTGCCGTACTTTGGCGAGCACGACTCTCCTTTGACAGTCTTACAAGAGACTAAGAAGGCTGTAGACCTGGGCTACTGGCCGCTATATAGATGGAATCCTGAAAATGAGATCAAGGGAGAGCCTAATTTCTCTTTGGACTCAGAGCGTATAAAGGACCAGCTCAAGCAGTTCTTAGCACGCGACAACCAGCTTACACAGCTGATGCGACGAGAACCAATCTTTGCAGCTAATCTAGCTCAAGACGTCGGAACTGAGGTCCGCGCCCAGCAAAAGCGCAAAGCCAAGGATGCTTACAACCAACTACTAGAAGGTTTATTTGGGGCACCTTTAACTATTCTGTTTGCTTCGGACAACGGGAACGCACAATCTTTGGCAAAGAGGCTCGGCACTAGGGGTCGTGCAAGAGGTCTTAAAACAACAGTCATGGCAATGGAAGATTACCCTGTTGAAGATCTACCGGCCGAGGAAAACATAATTTTCATTACTTCAACCGCTGGCCAAGGCGAATTCCCACAAAATGGTAAGCCGTTTTGGGATGCTATCAAGGATAGCACCGATCTTGATCTTGCCTCCGTCAATTACGCGGTCTTTGGTCTTGGCGACAAACACTACTGGCCTCGCAAAGAGGACAGGGTTTACTACAACAAGCCTGCCAAAGACCTCGCTAAGTTAATAGCGACATTCGGCGGTAAGAGCTTGACGGAAGTTGGCCTTGGCGATGATCAGGATCCTGATGGATATCAAACTGGTTATGCCGATTGGGAGCCGAAGATATGGCAAGCACTAGGTGTTGCGAACGTAGAAGGCTTACCGGAGGAACCCCCACCGATTACCAACGAAGACATAAAATTAGCTTCGAATTACCTCCGCGGAACCATCGTCGAGGGTCTAAATGATCTCACAACCGCTGCTATTTCTGCCCCAGACCAGCAGCTAACTAAGTTCCACGGCACATACATGCAGGACGACCGTGACGTTCGCGATGAGCGTAAAGCACAAGGACTGGAACCCGCCTATTCATTTATGATACGGTGTCGACTGCCTGGTGGTGTATCAACCCCCCAGCAATGGATTCAGATGGACGATATCAGCACAAGTCTCGGCAATGAAACTATGAAGCTAACCACGAGACAAACCTTCCAGTTCCACGGTGTCGTCAAGGGGAAGCTCAGGCCAGCTATGCAGCGTATCAATAGAGCACTCATGACTACCATTGCCGCCTGCGGTGATGTCAACAGAAACGTCATGTGCAGCTCTCTACCCACCCAATCACAATACCACAAGGAAGTGTGGGCATGCTCCAAGAGGATCAGTGACCACTTGCTCCCCTCTACCACTGCTTACCATGAGATCTGGCTCGCCGATGATGATAACAAAAAGACTCAAGTCGCGGGTGATGCAGTTCAAGATTTTGAGCCCTTGTATGGACCAACCTACTTACCCCGGAAATTCAAAATTACCATTGCCATTCCCCCTTATAACGACACGGACGTTTACGCGCACGATGTTGGTTTGATTGCCATCAAGGGGAGCGATGGCCACCTCGTCGGCTTCAACGTTCTTGCTGGTGGTGGTATGGGTGCAACACATAACAACAAGAAGACTTATCCTCAGACGGGCCGCATGATGGGCTACGTCAGCGCTGAGGAAGTTCCCATTGCCTGCGAAAAGATTATGCTTGTACAAAGAGACCACGGCGACCGAAAGAACCGCAAGCATGCTCGTCTAAAGTACACCATTGATGATATGGGCGTAGATGTTTTCCGGTCCAAGGTCGAGACTTTATGGGGCAAGTCCTTCGAACCTGAGCAGCCGTTCCACTTTAAGAGCAACATCGACACCTTCGGCTGGCAGAAGGACGAGGAAGGCATGAATCATTTCACATTCTTCATCGAGAACGGTCGCATCGAGGATACTGCAGAGTTTCAGATGAAGACTGGCCTGCGTGAAATTGCTAAAGTCCACAAGGGCGAGTTCAGATTGACCGGAAACCAACATGTGATTCTCAGCAACGTCGCAGACGAAGACTTGCCACAGATGAAGGATCTTCTCAAGAAATACAAGCTAGACAATGTTCAGTTCTCTGGTCTACGTCTTAGCTCCTCTGCTTGTGTGGCGTTCCCAACTTGTGGTTTGGCCATGGCAGAGAGTGAACGCTACTTACCCGAACTGATAACCAAGCTTGAAGGATGCCTAGAGGAGAATGGCCTGAAGCAAGATTCCATCGTCATGCGCATGACTGGCTGTCCTAATGGCTGTGCCCGCCCCTGGTTGGCCGAAGTTGCTTTTGTTGGTAAAGCATACGGTGCCTACAACATGTATCTGGGCGGAGGCTACCATGGTCAACGCCTTAACAAGTTGTATCGGGCGAGCATTAAGGAAGACGAGATCCTCGCCATTCTGAAGCCTTTATTCAAGCGATATGCAATTGAACGCGAGGCGGGCGAGCACTTTGGAGACTTCTGTATTCGCGCGGGGATCATCGTGGCAACAAAGGAAGGACGGGACTTCCATGACAACGTAAGCTTTACCAACTGACTATTCCAATCTACATTTACTAATATGTTTCAGGTTGCCGAGGAGGAATCTGACGAGGAGTGAGATACGGCGTAAAGGTTTGTGCATGATAAAAAAAAGAGAGTCAACATCCTGCATGACAGATACAGTCACGGTGTTCTAGGCGCATGGAGTGTTCTCGTGGGGGGTCAAGAAGGCTTGTTATGTGACACTATGCCCAATTTAACTGCATTTTCTTAATACAAGCTCTGCGTGCGCTTTGAGTTTTCGTCTACTGGCTTCTACTTACCTGTTGGCTTTGTCTATCCCAAGTTATAATCGACGACGTGATTCATATTGGCCTGACTATCTATCTATTATGAGCAACTTACAACTGACTGTTTTCACCTCGGATCGAAGGTCCAGTGCGCTGTAGTACTTCTCTCTTTCTTGACAGAGACAACCACTCAGTCAACATCATCGCCGGTTCGATCGGTGGATATCCCACTGGTTCTCGGGACAAACATGCCAGCCAAATCATCCCATTCAAATTCCCGGGAAAAAATTCTGAAAGCATCCAGCTCATGCCGTTTAAGGCGAGCAACAGCGTAGCTCTTGTTTAGAGCCTGCTCCTCACTGGTTAGCTCGCACCAAGGAGAAGTAGGCATACCTCGACTGTCTAGGAGTTGCACCATAGTAGTAGCGGGGAGTTCCGACATGGCGGCATCGGGGTCGTCACCCAGGAGATCGACGAATTGGAAAGAGCGGAATCCCGCGTTTAACCAAACCCCCGAGCCCCTGCCGGCATGAAGCCCCGCGAAGTCCTGTACCAGAAAGTGCGCGAAGGCGCCGTGCGTGACGACGACGAGCCGATCCCCATCATCCAACTCCCGCGCCTTGTTGCGGATCCAAACGCGAGCGACCCTGGCTCGCTCCTCGACCTTTTTCAGAGAGGGGTAGTAAGCCGTTCCGGGACCCTTGTGATACCACGTCTCGCCACCGCCCCTCAACTCGGACGTGTCGAGGGGAAAGCCGAGCTCCTCGACGAGCGTGCTGAGCGCGCTGAGCGGCGACCCCGTGTCGCCGGCCCGAGCGCTGTTCTCCTGCAGCTCGGCGAGCAGGGCGATGCGAGGGAGGTCCTGAGCGATGGCGGTGGAGAAAGCCGTGCAGGCCGTTTGTATGGTGCGGCGGAGAGGCGAGGAGACTATGAGCTTCACGCGGTCCATGTGCGGGTACGAATCCCGCAGTTTGTCACATTGTTTATTGCCTAGGTGTGTTAGATCAGGGTCGAGGGTCTTGGGGCCCGGGATGTTATTGTAAGCTTGGGCGTGGCGTACGATATCGATGATTGGTCCCCCCATTGCGATCTCTTGCGGTTTGGATAATTAAGTAGTCGTCGGAGGTGGATTGAATTTCGCGCGTGTTTTGTAGCTTGTGTTGGTTTTTTTCGTATCGAAGCAATAACTCTCCAGACTTGTGAACGAGACTTCTCATTATTGGCCTGGCAAGCGACTGGTTTGACATGACATATATATATACGTACTGCCCGGCAGATACGACGAAGGTATATACTCAACACCTGCTCTGTTCCGTTTGATATTCCGTTATTAGTTCCATGGTGTCGAATCAGAGTTTGACAACAATGCCTTTGTTTGCTCGTTCGAGTCCTTTGAAATGACCCCTTGCGTCCGCTAGTGTCTCTGGACAATTCGGGAAGCGCTTCGCGTACCCGAGGCTTTGTTTGTCTTCGCTGACAGCTACGAACGAACGCTTCTATGGGGTTTAGATGGCGCTTGACGCACCCGCAGCCGTTTGTCGAAAGTGGTGGTAATGCCCTGAAGCCATCGCAGCCGCTATCATATAATATGATGAGGGCCATTGTATTTGACTCCCACTCGAGCTGTGGTCTACGGATATCGTTGGTCGGCTACACACCAGAGCTAGTATAGTTACATGATTAAATACCACCAAAGAAGATAGAGATAGTATGTCATAAGCTGACCCAAAGGCTTCATAACAGCCAGATCCCCGACTTATACATAACCCTCTTCCCAAACTATGACTCACCTCACCACGTTTCTTCCAGTGAGACTGTAATGTGATGTGCTAGCTATATTCAGTATCTTTCGTTTGATGTGTCCCTACATCTGCCTCCCGGCTGTGCACATGAGCTGGGTAATAAGGGCACCACAATATCGAGAGCGGAGGTTGCTGAGTGCTCGATGGCAGAGCAGCCCATAGTTATCGTATTATATCATGCTATGCTTCTTGCCCCCTCCTATTTCGGACTTGGAGCTTAACCCACGTTATAAACCATCTCTGTTCACGAGTATAGCTTTAGTTGAAATGTGAAGTGCAAATTGTTCACTTCGCCGCAACCATTACGCTGGGCGGTGGCAGTCACTGCCGCGTCGATGGTTTCTCCGGCGGTGGGACAGGACACGCCCCTTTGCTCGGGAGAGCTCCAGCTCGACATGACGAACCCGGCGACAAACTACACGATCAAATGTCGTCTCGACGGCCCCCAACTGGCACCGGGCCCGCTCAGCAAAGACTCCGGTGGCGCCCGGCGAGGAGACACCACACCGTCGACACAGACGTGCTGTTCGAAAGGGAGACAAACTTACTCGGCAGCAACTAAGCACAGTACTGCGATGAGATGAACCCCTAGTACCCGTGAGTTCCCCATGGTCACCCCCTACCGTGTTGCATGTAAACGAGGCGTTCCTTGGCCACTTCTCATGCTCACAACCTCGGTCCGGAATCGCCTTTAAGGGCGCCGCGGAGGCCAGACTCGATAGCATGAACTGCACTGGCAGTACATCGGGTAAGTTGCGTGAAATCCACCGTTGGTCGGAAGGCCCTCGCGCTCACGAATCTCGCTCTGATTTATATGTCCAGATTCGCTGGTAAAAGAGTGCGCTGCGCCCGATATGCGCGCCCGAATCTACCAATATTGGCGCGACGACCTCCCGCCATATGCGCTCGAAAGGCCCATCCCGATACTAACACCAACGCTTGATCCCGTCTCCGTTCTGTGATCCCTGAAGGGGGGTCGGGGCGGTATATAGTGGCGGCGTGACCGGGAAGCTACGCGAGCTAGGATATGTCATGTAGAGATTCGAAGAATGTATGAGGCCAGCTACGCCCATCGAGGGGAGAGAATAGCATCCTGAGTTCATCTCAGTACGCTTGAGCGTATGCAGTGTACCCAGACCTTAAAGCATCTACCTGCTTGGGTTAATATCGTCTCTCAGACTAAGCAGGAGCTGGTATTAGTCCAGGCGGGTAACATTGTCGATTAAGTACACAACTAGAGGAGCCGTTCATCGATCGTGTTAAGGCAGGGCCCGAAGATTGTTAGGGTAATGACGCCTCTGAACTCTCGTTCTCGCTTCTGATGGTTGCGATGTTCGCTGTAAGGCTTGGGCATGCATTTGGGAATTGCCACCCTGAACATGTTTGTGGCTTCAGTAGATGTATAAATATATACTACGTTGATGTGCATACATGATACTGTAGTTGTCTGCTACATGTAAATATTTATATGGCTTCTGTTACATACCCCGAAATAAAATTGGTCTGAAACAACACAATTTCAAGTTACCCAGGCACCTACTTAATCAATCATACTTACATCGGGTTGCAGTTTGTGTTCCGGGCAAACTGTACGAGTAAGTACCTACCTAAGGTACCTCGCCTGTCAGCTCCACCAAATTTACTTTAAAAAAAAACAGGGCAGGATGGGGGTTTGCTTTGCCATCATACGTTGCCCGGTAAATGTGTAATTCGGGTCGTTCTGGTCGGAGAGCAAATGAAGCGCAAGCCCAAATCCCAAACAGGAGAGCCCAAAGGAGAATACCTGCCCCAAAAAAGTGGTGTCAGTGGTTTCATAAGGATTCCCAGTTGGGCGAATAATTCGGCTGATCGCCTAAAGATCTGCAACATGGCATGTAATGGTAGGCAAACCACATACCGCCCTTACTGGGTGTACATGGGCAGATTACACGGGAAATCGATATGTCTTGGCGGTGTTGCTGTGCTAGATTCGTCGTCATTTCTGCTACGTGCGTGACAATACCTTAGGTACTTTAACCGGCCCAGGTTTTGTTGTTGCTGTTCCATTTTTCCTGTCAACTTTTCATCTAGCAGTCACGGTTTGGATAGTATTATTGCACTTAAACTATTTTTTCTCGTATATCTCCTAGTATCGTGGTCAACTACCCGCTGTCGAAAGAAGATACACAAAGGGAGATAAAGACACTCATCTGCCGAACAATCTCCTGTTCTCCTCACAATGAATGCCTTCTTCTTTCTGTTCAGCCTCATGGCTGCAGCATCAGCGTCGAAAGCCCTCCACTATACAGTTCCTAGCAGCTTCAAAGCCGTTGCTAAGAACTGTTCTATGCCGGCCGAATTCACAGTGACAAACTTCACCACCTACACAGACACGAAAGACAACAGCTCGGACACGGTCTCCTTCGACTTCAACGATCCAGACACCCAAATCCGCACCACCTGTCAACGCAACTCGACCTCGATACCGAGCGGCCCGAGCAAGAACAAATACGCATGCAACAACACCGACATATCCTTCATCTACCAGACAACCGGAGTGGCTGGCCTAACACTCGTGGAGAAGGCATGCTCTGGTGGGACGTGAGTTGAGATTCGAAGACGCGACTTGCTGAGCTGCTCTATTAACATACTACGCAGGAGTCTCGAATACGAAGCATCCGGGCTGGTCACGCCCGAACTCAACTGTACTGCCACCTACAACACTACGCTCTGCCACGCCAAGGAGGCCTCTCTTCAAGGCGATTTCGACAGCTTCGAGCCCATCCCGCCCAAGCCGCCTGTTCGAAGGGACCCGAATACCTGGAGAGGCTAAGCAGAGGGAAGCGCCGCCGTACTCGTTGCGATCAGTGCTCTTGAGGGTCGTCCGACAACATGGGCGATTGATTATGAGAGATCGGGCTGGAGCTTTGTTATTAGAATGGTGTTAGTTGGGCTGCTTACTACCTTAATGCCTACTATTGGTAGTGTAATACCTAGATAGATAGACTTGATAGAACATCCTTAATTCAAATTCCTAACCTCTCACTTGCCTACCTTACGTACTACTCGTTGCTGTGATGTTGTCAATCTTGGCTACGCGCAGTTGAATTCAGCATAAGCAAGGATTGTGGCGTTTCACACCCCGCGTTTTCCCCTTTCAGTGCTTACTGCTGCATCTACAGTGGCGCTACAGTGGACCACTACTACTGACGGGTACCTAAGGTACTGCAAGGTACCTAGGTGCACTGTATCCCATTAAATGCCTTTCAGCTCCGCGACTTCGAGACCCAAGTCGCTACGTAAGTACTCAACTTACCTGTACAGTAAAACCCTGGTTATGTCAGTTACTGGCTTTGTTTGGCGTCATGTCCTCAGACTATTAAGGTAGGTACCCAAGTACCTATAATGATCACACGACCAGATTGCCTCCTTATTGCTCAAAGTTGTTTATTGGTAGTATCGTGGCTTCGGTCCTGCCCTGCTCAGCTCAACTGCTACCCGCCGCCACTACCAGGTATCGACGGGGCATTTTGAACCGTCTAATTACCTACTTGCCTCGGCGTTGGTGAGGTTTGATTACACCTTGCAAAACATCCTTACAACTTCACGATGGTCCCTACAAACTCTGTGGCAGTTTGTTGCACAAATAATCGTCACCTTCAGCACTGAAACCTACAATCATCATTCTCCTGAGATGTTATCCATCGTAGCCCACCTGTTACACCTATTTGCTCTAGGTGCTGCCACATTCACTTCTGCATCACCTCTCTTCGACCATCAATATCCGTCTTCACGGGACGACGGGGCCAATGGCTCTAGTAGTATCTCCGCCGGCTTCTTCGCATCCTTGGAGCGACTCTCTCGTCTTGTCGACATAGCCTACTGTGTGGGGACAACGGGTATCCGCCAGCCCTTCTCATGCATTTCACGGTGTAGTGAGTTTCCGTCGTTCGAGCTTGTAACGACCTGGAACACCGGCGTGTTGCTCAGCGATAGCTGTGGCTATGTTGCCGTCGACCATGGGACATCGCCAATCGCTGCCGAGTTGTTATCTGCAGCCCATGAGGAAGAACAGTCGCACATGAAATCGAGCGGTGCCATCATCGTCGCGTTTCGGGGGACGTACAGCATAACGAACGCTGTAGTCGATCTGAGTACGGTTCCGCAGAAATATGTGCCTTACCCTCCCGAAGATCATGGAGATGGCGTCCTGCCAGATGAGCCAGAAAAAGCATGTACTAATTGTACTGTCCACATGGGGTTTCTGCTGTCGTGGCAGACTGCAAGACGGACTGTGTTACCAGCACTGAAGCGTCTTCATGAGCAGTATCCCAATCACCCCATCCACGTGATTGGCCATAGTCTTGGCGGTGCCGTAGGTGCGCTCGCAGCGTTGGAGATGAAAGCTATCCTTGGATGGGAGCATATCATCGTGACGACGTTTGGTGAGCCGCGGGTCGGGAATGCAGGACTTAGTAAATATCTTGACACGGTCTTCCGTCTTCAAGATGAAGAAAATGACCCCGAACGGCGGGCATATCGACGGATCACTCACATCGATGACCCGGTCCCGCTGCTCCCCTTGTCGGAGTGGGGATACAGGTCTCACGCCGGCGAATTCTTCATCTCCAAAGCCGAACTATCTCCTACACCAACGGATATCCGGCCATGTTTTGGAGACAACGATTCAAGCTGTATCGCAGGTTTAGATGGAAACGAGCTCGACTGGGTTGGGGAAGCCGTCTCTGCGAAACGGTCATCTACTGATGCAGATATTCTATCAAGTGGTATGTGGCCCTTGCCGGCGCGCTTGAAACTCTGGGAACTGCTTTTTGCCCATCGCGATTACTTCTGGAGGTTAGGCCTCTGCATCCCCGGCGGGGATCCGATCAACTGGGATAAGGGGGGACGTCCTTTCTTGACGACGAATGACGAGCTTTGAAGGTCAATACTGGGATGGGAGAATGTAATCATATACGAGCGCGGTGAGCTTCGTTCGATTGCTCTTTTTATTTTCTTACCCAAGGAACAAGTTCGGCGTTCTGGGAAGACAGCACGCGGGACGTAATATGAATCCTTCGGCGCCAAATTATTTTTGGACTTATGAGCGACACTTTTGTTAGACCGAATTATCGTGTTCACTAATAGTAGCTATTACCGAGAAAAGCTTGATCAAATATAACATAATTTCTAACACCAAGTAGAAAGCATCACGGCGAACCCTTAGTAGCTACATTTATTCTTCTTTTATGTATTCTGCTGGTGCCTAATACGCGTGACATTGCTACTTTTTAACTCCGTCCCATCAGAATTATACCGAGATGAGAAAATATACAACGATGGCAGTACCTCTATACCCAGGCTATGGGAAAGGCGCATACTACCTCGGCCACCTCCGCGCTCTTATCCGTCGGGCTGTCGGAGAAGAAGCGGGCCAATGGAGACGCCAATGAGAAAAAGCCTGGGGAATATTCTGCATGACACTTGTTCTCGCGTGGGACGGGGTTCGTGGCCGGACAGGGCGGTTGCCAACACAGCCCTCGTCGTTTGGTGTCGAGAGAAGGCCGTGACTGGCCAGGTCTGGACCTCGTGATAAGATACTGAAAACGATATAGGTTGTGGGCCTCTGACTTTTATCAGCAGCCTTTCGATACCTTCTCTCTTCGGATACCTGGGTATCTGTCTTTTTAAGAACACCGACTAGGTAGCTACCTCTGAATACAGGTAAAAGTATATTCGGTGTGAGTAGGGTAGTCGGTGTGATGCTTAGCTCAGTTTGCTGGTTGGCTAAGGTAGGCAGTTGAGCCATACGTGTATACATACATGGTAGCCTTCGGGACCATGTATCTTCTCGTCCGGTCTCATTCTAGTCTACTTGCTGACCGCAACTGAATCCCCCAATACTTACGTTCTACCGACCTGTAAGAAGACGGACTTTCCTAATGGATGGGAGCAAGCACACGGTCAAAGTCATTTGTGACCTCAATTACCAAGGCTAGCTAATTAAGTATCCTATCACCTGCCAGCACTGATACCTAGCTTGATTTGGGGTCTGAAATCTCTAGACCCTTCGGAAAGAAACATGGGCCCGCTTAAGAACTGACGATAGTGGGGGCCAGAGCCAACGACTCATTTGGCCGCCATTTGGGGATGGAAGTCCGGAGAATAAAAAGAGGAAAAACGGTCACGGCGGCGTATCATCGTCTCAACTCGACGTCGCTTTTTGGATGTCTGTGGTGTGATGGGATGCCTCGTGCCTTATCGCGCGTACGTTGGTACATGGTAGGTAAGTTAGTTACTTAGTAGTCTTAACACATTCAGCGGGAACAAGGCGTATAGGTAAACTTTACAAGTATACTTCGTACTCTGAACTTACAGGAATATAACGCTGTATTGTTCTGGGTATAGAGAGATACATGCCTATACTACACCACAGTAGGTACGTGGTGCACCCGGATCGGTAGATAATGCCTGTCTAGGGGACAGAAGATTTGGATTTGTTTAAATTTTTTCCCTCTGGTTGCCCCATCTCGGATTGAATAGGAGCACGATAGCCTTGCTGGGAACTGAGATGAGGGACCAGCCCACTTAGCGCGGGTTGAGAAATGAGGGGCAATCTTTGGAGCCCAACTTGGGATAAGTGCCCTGCCTGGCCCTTTGCTACATGGTAGGTACTTACCTACATAATGTACTACTAACCTACTTTTTACACGGCGTGAGCAGGACTCCAGACATCATGGATGATGACTGCCTCTACCTGCCTGTTCTGCCTGCTTGCGTGTTAAGGTAGGGAGGTATGGGTGAGATGCGGCTGTGCCTACCACGAGTTTTGCTGCATGGTACCTACCTTAGGTACCTACCTATGTACAGCCGTGTATATGGCTGTACGCTATCTATACCTGCCTACAGCACCAGTCCATCTGTCCCGTCTGTTCTCGACCAATGATGCTTTGGTGCTGTCATTCAACAGCGGCAACTGGCAGTACCCAAGGAAGGTACCTATAGGGGGAGACCCCGTTTTAGGGCATGATGTTAGCAGGGCGGTAGGCGTAGACCTAGTTTTATATAGAGATTATAGTATTAAAAGGATTGCTTTATATAGTTAAAAAAACATTATTACTATTTTAGTAATAGTATAGCTATAGTTTATAAATTATATTAGCTATAGCAGCTATATATAAATTTAATTACTAAATTAATGTTATATTAAGTTTTAAATTTTATATTAATTAAGATATTTTAATTATTAAGCTTATATAAACTAAAAATAAAAAATATAATAATTTAAAAATAAGTATTAATATTTTGCTTTTAATAAATATTAGTATTAATTATATATTTATAATATAAATAAAATCTTATTTTAAAATATTTAAACATTTAATTTTATTATATTAATTTAATATTTATATTATTTAATAAATATTAGCGCTATATTAAAAAATATATAATTATAATTATTTTTTAATATATAGTAGGTTAAAATAAGTTTTAACCGGTTGTTTTTTTAACTATAAAAAAACTAATATATAGATAACCAAATAATTAGCCTAAATAACACTTTAAAAACAAAAGGAAAGTTAATTAATATATTTAAAGAATTACTCTATTAAACGGTATAAGTAATTAAGACTTTTGGTTTAATATAAAGCTGTTAATTTATAGTAGAAAATAAGTAGTATTTACTAAAGAAATACTACTTTATTTCTATAGTTATTTAAATAAAGAAAATTAATAAAAGATATTTAAAAAGGCAGAATTATAAATCTTTATTTAAAGTATTAAAAAATACTTTGTTTTACCTTGGTTACATATAAATTCGTTAAGAAATTTATAAGGAAAACATGTATGTTTTTTAAATTATAGCATATTTATCGATAAATTCAAAGATTTTTTTAAAAACACACTTACTTTCTTTATAAATTTCTTAACGAATTTATATGCAACTAAGGTAAAACAAAGTACTTTTTAGTACTTTAAATAAAGATCTATAATTCTGCTTTTTTAGATATCTTTTATTAATTTTCTTTATTTAAATAACTATAGAAATAAAGTAGTATTTCTTTAGTAAATACTACTTATTTTCTACTATAAATTAACAGCCTTATATTAAACCAAAAGTCTTAATTACTTATACCGTTTAATAGAGTAATTCTTTAAATATATTAATTAACTTTCCTTTTGTTTTTAAAGTGTTATTTAGGCTAGTTATTTGGTTATCTATATGTTGGTTTTTTTATGGTTGAAAAAACAACCGGTTAGGACTTATTTTAACCTACTATAGTTAAGCTTAAATATATAGCTTAAAATATATTTATTTAATATTGCTATATAAAGTAAGTAAAGTTTTATTAATAATTAGTAAGCTTTTATAAAAAAATAAGCAGAAACTTTTTATATTATAAAGTAACTAGTTGGTAGTTATACTATAACTAAGCTATAAGCTACTATATAAGGCTATATTTATATAATTATTACTAATAAAGCAATAATTACTCTACTTTTAGTACGCTAATAATATAGTAGTTAAATAATAAACCGTTTTTTTATATTGCTATTACTTTTATATTAAAAGGTTTATAATTTAAGTTAAAATAAAATTTTAAGACAAAATTTCTAAAAGAAAAAATAATAACCTTAACTTTAATACCTAATTATAATTTACTAATATAAATATAGTATATATAGCTTATAAAAAATACTTTTATATAGTAAAACAAGAAGTTATAATAATAATACTTAAATATTTAAGCTATAAAGTATAAATAAAATAATATACTTATAAATAGCTAGTTAGAAATAGGCTTAACTTATATAAAGTATTTTTAAATATAAAAAATATTTTTTACTTAGTATTAAAAATTTATAACTATATTTTAACTATATAAAAAGTAGTTTATAATTGCTATACTTATATTTTATATATATATTTATATATATTAAACAAATATTTAGTATATAGCTATTATATTAAGTAAAAACTAATTTACCTATAGAATTAGCCGCTATTAGGTAGTACTGCTAGGGTTAGAGACTAACCCTTTTAAAAGGAAAAATAGTGTAAAAGGATAGGTAGAAACCTCTTGCACTATAGGACGACTAGTCGGCGGCTGCGCCGCGACCAAGCCGTAAGCCATTATATAGGGCTATGTTTATACGGTTATTGCTAATAAGGCAATAACTATTCCACTTTTAGTACGCCGATAATGTAGTAGTTAAACAACAAACCGTCCTTTTATAGCTTCTTAATATACTAATTAATATAATATAATAAATTAAGCAGTATAAATAATATATAATTCTAGTTATTATAATTAAACATAAAATATATAAAATATTTAAATATAAATTTAAAAAAATATACTTATAGTATTTTATATACTAAATAATTAAAGCTAAATAAAAATTAAGATTAATTAGTAAATAAAATAACTAAAAAAAGCTGTTCTTATAAATATAATATTATAAGAAATATAATATTATAAAAACTATAATATCTAATTTTAAAATAATATATATAATTTAAATAAAATATTATAATTATAAAAAAAGTAGTACTAATAATTAAAAATATAATTTAAATTGCTATTTATATTTTACTTTATAAACCTAAAAATAACTTATTTAAAATATAAAGCTAGTAAACGCTAATATATTTTCATTATAAAGCATAAAGCTTTAATATATAAACTATATAAAAAAAAAATATTGTTTTTATTTTTATTTATTACTTTAGCTATATTATATTTTTTTAATGCTTTATTAATATTTTTTAAACTAAAAGATCGCAATATTTAAACGCTAAACTTTATAAATTAACGTAATTAACTTAAAATAATATTTTTTAATTTAAAATATTATAATATTTAAACGCTAAACTATATAAATAATAATATCGAAATATTAGTATTTCTTAATTATAAAATATAAACGCTAAGCTATATAAATAATGCAAATATTTTCTATATAAGTTAATATAATTCTATATAATTTAGATTTTAAATAAATTTATTATAAGTAAATATACTAAAAAAACTATTTTCTTAAGCAAATTAATATTACTAGTAAAAAAAACAAAATATATATTTAATATATAATATTATAATATTATAATTAGCAGGTTATAGTGCTATAGCTTATAATTAAATATAAAATAAATATAACTTACCTTAAAGTATATAACTTTAAATATAAAGTTAAAAATTAGCTTAGCTAGGTTATTAAAGTTATTTACCTTTTATTAAATAACATTATTATGTTTAACGCTATTTTTATACTTAATATTATCTTTATACTTAATGTTATTAGTATGAAGTACTAGGGGTAGTGCTGTAATTAAGTCTAAATACGAAGATATAGATTTAATAAAGGAGGCCTTAGAGAAGCTCTCTTTATATATAGAGACTTAAGGTCTCTATATTTAATTTATAGTAGGCCTTTTATCTAAGGTCTCCCTATTTATCCGTATTAATTATCTTTATATTTAATGTTATTTTTATGCTTAATAGCTTTAGCCTTACTATTATTATTATTTATAATATTACTATTAATTTTATTTTTAGCTTTATTATTTTTATTATACTTAGTATTTATATTATCTTTGTTATTATTTATATTATCTTTATTATTATTTTAATAGTAAAGTTTTATATTATTATAAGAGTAGCTAATTTTTTAAACTTATTCTTTTAGTATAAATGTTTTATAAATAAACGTTTCTAAAAACAAAATACTATTAAGTATATATAGTTTTATAAAACCTACTACTTCTTTAAGCTAAATAATAAAGCTAGTATAAAGTAGTTTATAGTACTATAAACCTAGTAAGTTTATAAAGCAATTATTAATATATATATTCTAACTTTAATTAAGCTTTAAAAAGAAATTATTTTTGCTTTTATATACTTATACTACGTAAAAATATATAAAAAAAAAATTATATTAAAAAATTATTTTAAATTACTTTTTTTAATATTTTTTTAGATTTTGTAAAATATTACGCTAAACTTTTTTATAAATATATTTATTTAAATTAAATACTTGCTATTTTATTTAAACAAAGGCTTTTTAGTTTATTAAGCCTTTATTTATATATTATTTACCTTTTAGCAAAAAATAGCATTATTTATTTATTGCTAGTACTTTTTTAATATATATTTAGAGCAGTTTTCTGCTTTTATATTCTTGCAACTACAAATAGATTTAAAAATCTTAGCAATATTTTTGTTATAAAAAATTATATTATAAGTACAAGATATAATAACTAAAATATATTATAAGTTAGTATTACTTTATTTATATAATAATATTTAAATAAATATAAAAGGTATAATATTTAATATATATAAAATATTATTAAATATACTTAAGCTGCAATAATATAAATAAAGTAAATATAATAATTTAATTTATATTTCTTTGTAATACCAAGCTGCTAATATTATAAAAGAAAATATATATTACTATAATTTGTTATAATAGTAGTTTTATATTTAGCTTAATAAAAACAGAAATATTTAATGTTTTAAAAATAGTAATAATATAGTAAATATAGCAGATTAAATAGCTATATATTATTGTAGTAAATATTTATAGCAAAAATAGAAAGTAAATAAAAAGAAGTTTTTAAAACACTAGATATAATAAATAAATAATAAAATAAGGAAAAGATTATAAAAGTATTACTTTTAGTACTAATATAACCTAACTTTATTAATTTACTAAGTACTAGTTAACTAAGCTATTTAAAAAAGCAGTTTAATATAAAATATTAAATTAGCTTTACTTAACAATTCTTATATATATATTAGCAGAAAATATAATTTATTAATTAAATTAAAAAATAATATATATATATAGCATATTTATAATATAATATAGAATAACTGTATTAATATTACCGTTTATCTAGTATTATATTCACAGTATATAAAAAGAGAGTATAAGGCTTTTTTTGCTTTATAAAATGAATTAAACTTAATATAATATAATATAGTAGTATAATTTAAAGTTATAAAAGTAGTAATATATTATAAAGCGTTATAGTATAAAAAGTTGCAGCTAAATATAAAATAATAAAGCTTATATTATATAAAAAGTATATACCTTTTTTAAGAGTTAACTTTTAGGTACTATAGTTAGTATATATATTATATTATATAATTATTTTATTTAAAAATATATATAATTTTAAGTTACTATAACTTAATTAAACTTTTTAGCTACTTAAGCAATATATTATAATTAAGCTATAAAAATTATTATATTAAAAAGTTATTTTAAGTTTTCTAAATAATAGCTTTATAGTTTTATAAAATATTTATAATTATTAAGCTATAAAATATAAAATTAAACCAAAAAACCTTAAAGTATATCTATATAATATATATATATAATAGGATTTATATATACTTAAATTTTATATATTTAAATAAATAAAATATTTTAAAAATATTATATATTTAATAAAAGTTATCGATATTTTTATTGTTTTACTTTTATTAATTTTAAAAAAAAGTAGCTAAATTTTAAATTTATTAAAGTTTAATTTATTATATTAATTACTTTAGTAGTAAAATTATATAATTTACTAAATTTAGTAGTAAAACTTTAAAATTTAGTAATAAATACGCTAAAATAAAGTATATTTAAAATATTATTTTATATTATAGCTATAGTACCTAGATATCTTAAATATACTACTTTTATTACTACTAAGTTATAATAAGTTTTATAATTACTATTAAATAATATTGCTATAAAGCAGCTTTAATTTTATTTAAAAACTTAATATATATATTTACTACTTTTTTATTATATATAAGTATAAATTATATGCTTTTAAAAGCTCTAGCTTTTATATTCTATATAACTATAGTATATATAGCCGTTAATAATACTAATATAGTACTTATTATTGTTTAAGTATTTTATATTATCGTTTAATTATTTTATATTATTAGTTATTATAGCTACTAATTAGTTATAGCAATATTGCCGGTATTATCTATGTTGTTATAATTACTAGTATTTATTAAAAAATTATTATTGCTAATTTATATTAACTTATAAGATTTTTAAAATAGGTAGTATTTATTTTAAATCGTTTATATTATTTAACAATTTTTAAATACTATTAATACTTTTTTATTGTTAAGCTCTTTATTTATTATTAATTTTTTGCTTATTAAAATACTTAGTTATAAATTATTAGTTACTTTATTATTTAAACTACTATTTCTTATAAAAGTATTTTTCTTTTTAGTTGTTTGCTAATGCTTGTTAAAGTAATTAGTAGTACATTGTTTTTTTAGGGCTAAAGTCTCTATAAGAGAATCTAATTTTAGCGCCGCTTTTTTTCTGTTTTTATACCTTTAGTAATTCTTAATCGACTTTTTAAAAAATATTAAATTTGTTATTCTAGATTCTTTAGTAGCTATTAAAGTATATAAAAGCACTTTTAAAAATGTAGCGCTTAATTAAAATATATATTCGTTATTTTTAAGCTATAAAATTAGCTTATTTTTTTTAATAAGCTAAATTTAGTTAGTTTTGCTTATATTATATAGCTAATTTAGCTTTTTAATTTTAAAATCCTTTCAAAATTTGTTAGCTTTTATATATAAATTGTTAAACTAGTTAAATATAAAATCTTAGTCCTATTATGTTTTTTTTATAGTTTTTTTAAAGTTATATACTTACTGCTAATTAAAATAGCATTTTACGCAAATATATATTTTAATAAAAATATTTATATTCGAATTAGTATGCTATTTTAAAGTAAAAAAAAAAAATAATATAAACTTTATACTAATATATATACTATACTTTAATTTTAAAATATTTTTTAATAAATAATTTAAAATTAATCTAGCTATAAATCTAGGTATAAATAATATAGAATATATTTATAGTAAACTTTTCTTTAAAGTATATTTATAAGTTAGTATATAAGTTAACTAATTTAAGTATAAGCTTTTTTATTTTAAGCCTTTTAATATACCTTTATTTTTATTAATATTATTAGTTTAATTTTGTTTGCTTATAAAGTAAAAATAAACCTTAATAAATCTAAGATAACAACTTTTTTATAAGTTATAATTTATTTAAAACCGTTTAATTGCAAAATTTATAATTTATTAAAACTTAAGGCCTTTAAACTAAATAAAACAAAAACTAATACATTTTTGCATAAATATTTTATTATATATAATAAGTAATACTTTTTAAGCTATAAGCTTAAGCTGCTTATAAAAAGGTTTAAGGTTTATTATTTATTCTTTGTTTATTTTTATTATATATTACCTCTTTTTTATAACTTAATTTAAATAAGCTGCTATAGCTATTTTTAGCTAAAAGTAAAACTTATTAGTTTTTTAATTAATATATATAAATATTTTAACTAAAAAAGGTATTTAAATTATCTAAGCTTTTGCTACTATAGTTATTTTTTAAGCTTATAAAACTATATAAAGTATTTTTTATATGCTAAAAGTTATATTATTTTTTTAGTACTTTTGGTATAAATATATCCTTAAAATAAGGCTTTAAAAACTAAGCTAGCCTAATATATTATTTATTGTTTTTATAGTAACGCTTACGCTTATTGCTACTATTACTAAAATTTAGTTAGCTTATAAAAGTTGTTATAAAAATAAACTACTTTATAACTAAATAATAAAGCATATAACTTTTCTAAAAATAGATTTAATAAATTAAAATATAAAAAAAGCTATTATATAATAAAACAAAATAAGAAGTAATATTAAAAAGCAAGTTAATAAATAAAAAATAGTTATATAAAAAGAAAATTATACTAGATATAATATAGAAAACAAAAAATAGGTAGTTTATATATAGCTTTTATTTTATATATAATAATATAAATAAGTTATAAGTACTTAATACTAATATTTAATAAGTACTAAACTAGTATACTAATATTAGCACCTAATATATTAAACTTATGCTTTAAATATCGGAATTTTAATAGTAAATATTATATTTATTTATTATTAATTTTATTTAATTAAAACGTTTTACTATAATATCTTTTTTTTATTATAATATAAAATATCTATTTGCTTATAGCTATACCTTATAGAAATAACCGCTATTATATATTATATACTATTTCTAACATTATATAGTTTAAATTGCAGCTACTTATAAAACTAGAACTTTTTATAAAAGGTATTAATAATATAAAGCCAGCTATAATAAATATTAAAAACTAGATAAATACTATAGTTATAGAATATTTTTTAAATAAATTTTTAAGTAACTTTAGTAATAAAAACTCTTTATTACTAGTATAATATAATAACTATAAAACTACTTTTGCTTAAGCAAATATTTTTAATATAATTTATATAATCTTAAAATAATTAATTAATAATAAAAATATATATAATAATAATATTTTATTTAAACGAAATAATAGTAAATTT
Source organism: Nemania serpens (assembly GCA_022578855.1). Lineage (NCBI taxonomy): Eukaryota > Fungi > Ascomycota > Sordariomycetes > Xylariales > Xylariaceae > Nemania > Nemania serpens. The sequence continues at coordinate 211,383 of MU396682.1, read as the reverse complement.
ATACTATCTAATATATAATATATAATAGCTAATAAAATAAAACCGCTATAAGTACCTAAAAATAACCCTAATAATATATTTATTAAATTAAATATATTTATATTTAAAAATAGTAATAATAAAAAAAACAAACCTAATACCTTTTGCTACAATAATTTAAAAAAGTATAACTTAAATAAGCTTACTATAATAGCAATAAAGTTTAAATTTATACTTTTTTTTTCTAAGTTTAAGCTATTTTAGCAAACTTAAATAACATTATATAAAGTTATATAAACTTTACTATATAATAATTTATTTGTTCTACCTAAATAAAAGCTTACTTTAATAAATAAATTTACTAAATAGTTTTTAAAATATATAATAAAAAAAAAATAGTAAAATTAAATATTGCTAAGCTTTTAAATTATATTTTACTTATTAAAAACTTAATATAACTAAATATAAAAAATTATATTTTTAAGCTATTAATTTTACTATTATATCGTTAATATATATATTAAAGCTTAAGCTAGTTTATTTGCTATATTACTAAGTTCTAGCAAATAAAAGCATAAAAAGAATTAATATATACTATATCTAATAACTTTATTAAAAATAAATAAAAAAAAATATTTTTTATTAAACTTTATTTAATTTATATATTTAAATTTAACCTATTAGTATTAACAAATAATAGCTAAAAATAATTATATAGCTACTTATTTTAAGTATATTATATATTGTGCCTTTAATAAAACTAGACATTTTTTAAACAATTATTTTATTACTTTAATTATCTTAGTTTATAATTCTAAAAACTTTTTTAAAAAAACTAAAATAAAATTTCGGCATATTATAAATATATATAATTTTATTTTATAAAGTCTTAGTATAACTAAACTTATACTTATATAAAGCTAAAAGCTTTTTATTTTATTTATTTTTATTATATAGTATATTAAAAATATTTATATTAATTATAAGTTTAACTTTAAAAAAAAAATAATATATTAGTTCTATATTAAAAAGCATAATTATTAAATATATATAAAACAAAATTAACTTTTAGTTTAAAAATAAATACTTGTTTATATTTGCACATTTAACTAGTTTATACTATATTAAACTTAAAATAAAGTTAAAACTAAAAATAAATTAGCTTTATAATTTTAAATTTAAGTTATTAATTTTATTACTATAAAAATATTTATTAATAAGTTTAGCTTATACTAAAATATATATAAAGTAATAACTAATATATATTTTTTACTTACTTTTTATTTAGATTATATTATTAATAAGTATTTAAATATTATATTATTAATTATAAATCTATTTAGTATAAAAATATTATATTTTTTTAAAAAGCTTTTCTATAGCAATTATTTAGCGCTAAATTATAATATAAATATTAGTAAGGTTTAAGTATATATAGTTTCTTTTGCTATATATTTTTTAAAAGATTTTTTATAAATATAAGATCTATTAAGCTATAAAAACTATAAAGCTTTTTAACTTTATTAGTTTTATATAATTTTAAAATTATTATAATATAATTTAAAGTATAACGTTGTTAAGTTTAGCTATTATTATAATAAAATAATATTTATTTATAAAAAAGTTAAATATATAAAAGTTAAAAAGCAAAATAAAATACTTAAAAACTTTAAGTTAAAAAAAAATCTAGCTATTATAAATACTATATTATTACTTACTTTAAGTTTTAATTTCTTTTATAGTTAACTTATTAATATAGCTTATTTTAAATTTACTAGCTTTATTAAAACTATATAGCATATTTTACTTAATAAAATTATTTTAAAAAGGTATTATTATAAATTTATATAAAAGTTTTAAAAGTTTTCTTTTTTACTATATTTTTATTATATTTAGTTTCTAATAGTATATTTAAACTTATAGCAAATATAAAAATATATAAAAATATTTATTGTTATACTTGTTTTATTTTACTATTAGCTTTTTAATAATTATATTTAGCTTAATTTTATTATAGCTTTTTAATATAAAGCTTAAAACAATAAATAGCTTTTCGTTTTTACTAATTTTAAAAATAGTTATATTTAAAAAAAACAATTTATATTAAATTTTTTTACTATATTTTTGCTTAAGTTTAATCTTTAAATATTTTTATTTAACTGACTTATTAAGCAGCAAGATTTACTTTTAGCTTAAAAAATTATTATTACTTTATATTAAAATATTGCTTGCTTAAATTTCCTTATATTTAAAAAATATCTTTTTTAATTTACTTTTAAGTTATTTATAAATATTATATATTGTAAGCATAAGTTACTTTAGTTTATTTTCTATATTATAGCATATTTTAATATAATTAATATATATATATGCTAAAGCAATTAGGTTATAAAAGATATAACAAATAATAATAATTAAATAAGTATTATAAGCGGTATATTTTATATATTTTATATATTAAGCGCTTTAGATTTCTCTGCTAACTTAGTTGTTAATATAAAAGCTTTACCTAAAAAAGCTAAAATATTTATATATTTAAAATTTAAAAAGCTATTAAATATTTACTAAAGTTTATATCTTTAAAAAATAGCAAAAAAGTTTAAAATATATTAAATAATAAATATATTACTAAAAAAAAACTAGTATAAATAAGCTTACTATTATATATAACTTATAGCTACTTATATTATTATAAACAAAATAAATTAAAAGTTTTTACTACTAATTACTGCTTAATATTAAAAACATTAATTTAATAAATTAATATAAAAAAAAGTATAAACTTTAGGTTTATAAATGCTTTTAAATATATATACCTAAAAATTTATAGCTATTTTGATTTAATTTATAATATATATTTATTACTTTTATAGCATATAAAAGCATTAAAAACTAAAAATAATAATAATAACAATAAAAAGCTAAAAGTACTAAGAAATTAATGCTATATTAATCTACTTATAATATTTACTATAAAATAAAAAGTTGTTATATTATAAAAAAATTTGCTACTTAATATAAATTAACTATAAAAATTAAGCCTAAATTATAAGTTTGTAAAACTTTTTATATTAGTATATAAAAAAAACTATAGCATACTTAATAATATAAACTTTAGAAAATATAAACTATAATAAGTTAGCTATTTATTATTTAGTACTAAGTAAATATATTTTCTTACTTACTATAAAAAGTAATTACTAATGCTTTATAAAACTTTACAATATATATATATATAAATTAACGACTTTATTTATATTAGCTATAATATATAGCTAGCTAAAGTCGACGGTATTTTTACTTATTAATATAATATAAATAAGCATACCTTTATTATTATTATATTTTTAAATATAGTAGCTAGTAATAATAATTATAATATTTTACTTAATTGTTTTATTTATTAAATAAAAGATTAGTAATTTATATTAGGTTTTTTAAAAGTATTTTTATTTAAATATTAGATTATTTAGCAACAAAATAGTTTTTATTTCTTATTACTTTATAATATATATATAATATAAGTACTTATAATTTATAAGTAAAATTTAATAGTAGATATTATAAGTATAATTTTTAGTTTTTATGTTTATTTAGGCATATATAATTACTAGCAGTATTATATATAATATATTATATAAGCAATAATAAATAGCAATTATAAAAAAATAATAAAAATAAAAAGTTTTACTTTTAAAGTTTGTACTTATAAATATATATATATATATATAATAGTATAACTTTATTATATATATATATTAAAAAAATTTGCTATAAAATTTTACTTATACTAAAAGTAAGTAATTTTAATAATTTATATATAATTTTAAAAAATTAAAGCTTATCTTTTTAGTTTTTTAAAATTATTAACAAATTATATCTATTTATATTTTTTATTTTTTGCTTAATTATTAATACAAATTAATTTTTATAAAAAAACAAATAGTTTTACTACTAATTTAATATTTTTAAGTATAATATATCTTTTACTATATTTAACTTAGAATTATTATTTTGCTTTTGCTGCTTTTTTAATACCTTAAATAATAAGTAGAAATATAAGTTATAATTATATTAGCAGTAAAATATAATAAACTTTAAAGCGCTATAAAGTACTACTAATTTTACTTAATATAGAATTGTTTTTATATTTAATACTTTTTATTAATATATTTAATAATTCTAATTACCTTTTATTATTATTAGCTTTACTATTAACGTATTTTTAAAGTAGCATTTATTTACTCTTTATTACTAATATATTTAAGTAAGCTTTTTTTATTGTTATTTTTGCAATTAATATTATTATTTTTATAATTAATATATAGTATTTTTATTTATTTACTTCTTTTTACTAACACGTTTAAATAAGCTTTTTTATTGTTATTTCTGCAATTAATATTATTATTTCTATTATTACTACTATTTATATTATTTCTGCTTAGCTATTAACTTATTTTATATTTTTTTATTTTTTTTTGCTTTTTTTTATAATAAAGCTTTAAAAATAATATATTTTTTAAAATTTATTCTATATATAAATATTTATATTATTTATATTTATTTTATTTCTTTATTTTATTTATTAAATACTAATAAATAGTTATTTAGATTTTTTTTTATAGTTATTACTGCTTTTTTAAGTATATTTATATAAGCTAACAAAAAACCGTAAAAATATACCTATATAGTATCCCTTTAATAAAAATACTATAAGTATAATATTAATATAATTTAGCAAGATTTTAATACTTAGATCTAATTTATTATTTCTTAATTAATTAGTATTTCTTTTATTTAATTTAGCATATTACTAAAATATTTTAACTAATTAATATTTTATTTTATTTATATATATATTTAATAGTATAAAATAGATTAATAATATATTTCTTAGTAAGTTATTTTATAGTTATACTATTAAAATACTTTATATTTTAAATTAATTTATACTTATTTAATATTAAATAAATTAATAATATGTTTTCTAATAAGTTATTTTATTTATAGCTATATTATTAAAATATTTATATTTTAAGCTAATATTTAAAGTATTTATAATAAGTCTTTATTATATATATTAAAGTATATTTTATAGTTAATTAATCTTTAATTATTTATGTTATAATTTTTTACTAACCTTTTATATAATAATATATTTTTTAAGCTTAATATTATATAGTTTTTAGTTTAGCAAAATATTGTTTATTTTATACTATATATTTTATATATTAAATTACTTAAGTTTAAATACCTTAAGTACTTACTTTAGTTAAAATATAAGTTTATTTATTTAATTTTTATTTTATAGCTAAGTTATATTAAATACTTAATAGTAAATAAAGTAGTAGTTCTTTATTTTAAAAATAATAACTATTTAATACTATTAATTGTTAATAAAAATAAGATAGTATATACTTAGCTAAAATTATAAAAAAAGTTTTAATAGCTAAATATATATTTAAATACCTACTAAATAATATAGCATATTTTTTTAATATATTAACCCTATTTTAGTTTTTAAGTATAATGCTTATATAAATATTATAGCTATAGCTTTTATTTAATACTATTGTTTAACTTTATTTTCTTTTATTTATTTGCTTATTCTGCCTTTTTATAAAATTATTAATTTTATAATATAGTATTTTTAAACTTATAATACTATAATAATTTATAACAATTTTACTAAAATATAAAAACAAATATAAAAATATTTAAAGCAGTATATATAATTAATAAAAATTAATAAAAACTATAAGCAATAATAAAAGCAAATAATATTTAGCTAGTTTTAGTAGCTAATAAAATTAATAAAAATATTAAGCAATAATAAATTAACTATTAATTAGCTTTATATTTAATACTTAGTATATATTATATAAAAGATAAAATATAAATTATAAATATATAAAACTACTATTAATAATATAAATACTTAAAAACTAAATATAAATAATAATTTTTATATATAAGTAATATATTATTTATTATATTAATTATAATATTATTTTAATATATATTCTATATTAATTTAGGCTTTATTTTAAAGCAAATATAATATCTACTTAAATATAATATTTATTTAAGTATAATATTTGCTTAAATATAATATTTGCTTAAACATAATTTTTATTTAATTATAACGATTTATTTATAATAATATTAATATAATATAATATTAAAGCTTATATAATGCTAAAATATATAACTATATTAATACTTTTTAATATTTATAAAGTTTATAATTGCAAACTTAATTATATTTTCTATTTAATTACTATATATAGTATATTAATTAGTTATTAAAGCATTATAATTATTAATTATTATAGCTTTTTATTAATAAAAATTTTAATTAAAATATTATTTAAACTATAACTATTAAATTATAACTTTTTTTGCTATAAAAATAATATAACTATAGTAAATAATTTATAAACCTAAATAACTATTTTATTTAATTAACTATAACAGAAAAAAATCTACTATTATTAAATAGATTTAACCTTAGACTAATAATATTATAATAATAGCATACTATATTAGCTTTAAAAGATTAAAACTAGAGTGTTAGATAGGTACTATATATACTCCCTAAAATAGATGTGCCATACTGGAGCCACCCTGTCTAAAAACGGGGTCTCCCCCTATAGGTATATACCTGATAACTAAGCTTAGGTAAGTAGTACCTTAAGTACCTGTTAGGTATACACATGTAGTGCTGGAAGGTGATAGGTAAAGTTCAAATGATATAGAAGAAAAGATACGTACCTCGTACCTGCTGTGAGTTACCTCCACTACACTCTATTTGGTGTACTTGTACCATGTCACGTATCTAAGGTAGCTATCTACCTAAGGTGCGCTACACACACCTCCTGTGTGTCTGACGCACGAGCCAAGCACAAGTGGGCGTAGCGGGTCTGGCTTGGGGGACCGACCGACCTGCTTTCTCCTCCCGCACCCAAACTCGTTCATTTTGAATGTTCATAGTCGACTTGATTTCTTGTAAACAACCACTCTTGCATCTCCCATACCTCTTGTTAATTCCCAATCAACACCACCAATAACACGACTTCGCAAACGCCTTGTCCTACACTCCTCTATAACACCTTTCATCCTCTGAAAAACATCATCATTTCCTCAGATTAGCCCAATATGACCGCCGAGGTATGCTAACCCCCCTTTCTATCAAGCTGCTTGCTGCTTTCGACCGCTTTTGCCTTTGACTGGATTTCTGCTCGACTGTCTTCTTGACACCCTCGTGCATGTGATCGTACACTTCATATTACACTCCACTGTTTGAGCTTGTGCTAACGTTCACCTTTTTTATAGCGTGAGAGGTATGTTCCAGCTGCAAGGCGCCCGCTGCGATTTGGCTACCTCCATTCAGCCTTCTCACACCAACGTTTCTCTTGTTCTAACTATTTTATCCCAACAGCAAGACTTTCCTCGCTCGCCTTTGCGAGCAGGCCGAGCGCTACGATGAGATGGTGACATATATGAAGGAGGTTGCCAAGCTTGGCGGCGAGCTCACTGTCGATGAGCGCAATCTTCTGTCTGTTGCCTACAAGAACGTCGTTGGTACCCGCCGTGCCTCGTGGCGCATCATCTCCTCGATCGAGCAGAAGGAAGAGTCGAAGGGTTCCGATAAGCATGTTTCTACCATCCGCGAATACCGAAACAAAATCGAAACAGAGCTCGAGAAAGTCTGCCAAGATGTTCTGGATGTTCTGGATGAGAGCCTAATTCCTAATGCTGCCTCTGGCGAGTCTAAGGTCTTCTATCACAAGATGTTTGTGTCCCTGCCTCCAAAGCCAATAAAAAGGGTCAAAGATTACGGTTGCTAATGCGATCCTGCAAATGTAGGAAGGGTGATTACCATCGTTACCTCGCAGAGTTTGCTTCTGGAGAGAAGCGCAAGGTTGCCGCTACCGCTGCCCACGAGGCTTACAAGGTGAGTGTCTTGTAGATACACTCCTGTTGAATATGTGTGGTCTAGACTGGATTTACTAAGAAGTATTTTCAGAGCGCAACCGACGTTGCCCAGACCGAGCTCACACCCACACACCCTATCCGTCTTGGCCTTGCGCTCAACTTCTCCGTCTTCTATTACGAGATTCTCAACTCACCCGACCGGGCTTGCCACCTTGCCAAGCAGGCCTTCGATGATGCCATCGCCGAGCTTGATTCGCTGTCTGAGGAGTCATACCGTGACAGCACACTCATTATGCAGCTGCTGCGAGACAACCTGACTCTGTGGACTTCATCGGATAGCACGGAGGGTGAGGCTGCGCCTGCTGCGGAGGCCCCCAAGGAGGACAAGCCTGCTGAGGAGGCCGAGAAGCCCAAGGAGGAGACCGCTCCTGCCCCCGAGTCCTAGAGGACTCTCCTTTGATACCTCCTTGTCTCAGCTGTAGTTGCATGCTCCAAGAGCCTTATAGGTGGCTTGAGTTTCGTCGATACCCAGCTGGCGAAGGATTCGCGGCATTTGGTCAGGAGGGATGGTCGGGAGTTGGTCTGACGGCAGGGCCGGAAAATGCGAGCTATGATTTCCCCTGTCGCTTTCCCCTCAATCCATGAACTTGTCGGTAGAGGCTGCGCTTCTGGTATGCCTGTCTACCTAACTCAACATATGTACGCTTCAGGCTCCGGTTCAAACACCCCTGATGTGTACTTGGCGAGGACACGGTCACGTCTTTGAGGTCATGTGGTCATTTTCTCCTTTATTGATTTTTTCCTTATGTTTGATGTTGTTGAGAGATGCTTGCATTTTCCTGTGCTTGGTCATCACATGCAGCCGATTAGCACGGAACGACGTGGTTTCTGTAATGGCCCTCGAGAACCTAGGATCTGGGTCTCGCCTAGGTGAGAGATCCCAGCTGGCTATGCAACAGTTAGAGTCTTGTGATGTAGAGCCTTTGAGCTCGAGTCAAGCATGACTGGACTTGGACAGAACCAGTATACGACGTGATGTGTGTGCTACACGTCCATCCCGGCATGCGGTAGGGCTTTGGCCACGGCCAAAATAAAAACGAAAAATTCCAGAGCATGAATGTCGACCTGTGTGTCAAATTGCGTGATTCGTATGTATCATGTATAGCGTGAAGATCGCAATTGCTTCGGTGACATCGTTTTCCCTCGAGATACCGTACGAGATGTTTAAGTAGTTATAGGTGCTTTTGAGATGGAACAGCCTCTCTCAGCCTCATATCGGCTGGTCGAACGTTAGTACATTTGCTGCTATTTTTTTTTTCTCCCTCCCCTTCTCCTGTCTTTTCTTTTCCGGGTCAGCTCGTAGGGCTGACTGACGAGAAGCAGCTCGTTAAATTGATTAAGGTGGTTAGGCGAATTAGGTAACCCACTAAAGCCCCTAAATATACTTACGTCATTGGTAATGTAAAGTACCTACCTACCGACATGTACCGAGACCACTCCCTACAGCACCTTATGTACCTAACTTACTGGAGGTAGTAAGTACAGTAACCAGTAACCACGTACAGACTCGGTAGGACACCTGGAACTTTGAGGTGGGACAAGACAGCAGCCCACCATCTTCCATATTACAGAATACCAGCACCAATTGACGTTTACGATTGCGCCCACGCCGGGGCTCGTTCTCTCTACCTGATCCCCTACTAGCATGCGCCTCTGTCCGAACAAAACTCCACGTGCTGCCGCTATCCTGCTCTTCCGGCATGGATCAGTATCCGTACCCGTCAACCACCCGAAGTGTCCCTGCTGCTTCGCCAGGCGCCGATAGATCAAGCCAGCTCTTGATCCGCGACTATCCTCACCGCGCCATCGCCATCGTCACCAATTCGCATGCCCTCATCTTCCGGCATTCGTCTACCACCAGCGAGGCCGTTGCCGATGGCTCGCTTGCTTCGGTAGTGCCGGCACGGGTCCGCGGTGGCGGCGACCCTCCCGCCTCGAAGTGCATGGTCGAGTTCTCGCCTGTATCGCGAAGCCTGCTAAACGACTTTCGGCCTCTAACGCCTCGTCCCATATACGGAACGCTCGGCCTCGTTTCGATCGATCGAGATGTGTTCCTGTGTGTGATCACGCAAGCATCGCGGGTAGCCACGTTGCGGCCCGGCGAAACCGTCGAGAAGATAGTCTCGGCCGAGTTCTTCTGTCTTAATACAGCTGAATATGACCACGTCATTTCCCTAAGCCCTTACGAGGGCGACTTGCCCGACTCTTCATCGGCCTACACTCAGAATCTAGGTCGCCGAGAAGGCGAGATAGAGTACCCCTACCAAGAACTACAGAAGCTGCTTAGTAACGGCAGCTTTTATTACAGCACAGATTTCGACCTCACGAATAGATTACAAGACAGGTCAGTTCTCGTCCACCAAGTCGCAAGTCTCTTGGGCAATTCGCCTCTTCCTATGCTGCTATTGCCTTTTCCAGACACCACGCTGACACTCACTCTCACAGGCCAGTAGATTCAGACACCTTTGACATTGATAACTTTGACGACGCATTTCTATGGAACTCCTTTATGATCAATCCGCTCGTACAATTCCGATCCCGACTTGTAGCCCACGAGCGGGAGGCCCTAGATGCGTCAAGGATTTTAACTTCTGCTATACGTGGATTCTGTCTAACCATGACAATCCCCCAGGCGGCCTCCCCATTACGTGACTCCAACTCGGGCCTTCCTTCTTATCTCACCGTCATATCGCGTCTGTCGTGCAGGAGAGCAGGCACGCGCTTTAACAGTCGTGGAATTGATGACGACGGCCACGTTGCAAATTTTGTTGAGACTGAAACTATATTTTGGAGCCCGTCCGGTGTTCTTTTCTCCTATGCCCAGGTTCGTGGTTCTGTGCCGGTGTTCTGGGAGCAGAGTGCTGGTCTCATCCCCGGACAGCAAAAGATCGCCATAACACGCTCTGCAGACGGGACACAGCCGGCATTTAATAAACATTTCGAAGAGCTTGAAAAAAGCTATGGCGCCGTTCATGTCGTGAATCTGCTCAGTGCCGCGAAGCCTGGCGAGGCTGAGCTTACGCAACTGTTCCATTATGGCATACAACATTGCCCTCTTAGTCGCCCTAACCAGTCGAACTCTTCTGATCACGCATTGTTGCGAGAGACAGACTATGATTTTCATGCGGAGACCAAAGTTGTTGGGTACGAAGCGGCGAAGGAAATTCGTCGGTATATCGAGAATTCTGCTGATGGATTCGCATATTATCTCGCCGAGCAAACGGATGACATGATAGATTTTGCAAATGAATCGAAACATGACATACGAATGGTCGTTGTCCTACAGCAAGAAGGCGTCTTTCGGACAAATTGCTTAGACTGCTTAGACAGGACAAATCTAATCCAAACTCTTATATCGCAAATGGCTGTGGAAGCATTCCTTAGCCATCGAGCCGAATATGCCGCTTCCGACTTTTGGATGAGGCATTCCACGTTGTGGGCCGACAATGGCGACGCTCTTTCGAGGATCTATGCTGGAACGGGTGCTCTGAAATCGTCCTTCACTAGACATGGAAAGATGTCACTGGCTGGTGCTTTCGCGGATGCCCGCAAAAGCGCAACAAGGCTCTATATCAACAATTTCACTGATAAGGCCAGGCAAAACACAATTGACATGTTACTAGGGAGACTGGTGGGCCAAACACCGGTTCATCTTTTCGATCCCATCAACGACTTCGTTTCTCTAGAACTTAGCAAGCGTAGCTCCGAGTTCTCTTCCACGGAACCTATCACTCTGTAAGTTGAGACCGATTATGAGCGTATTTTACAGCATCCAAAGGCTAATTCTAGCAGCTGGGTCGGTACCTTCAATCTTAACGGACGCACCAACGGAATCGACGATGACCTATCGCCTTGGCTTTGGCCTCGGGAACTTGGCACCACACAGCCAGAAATTTTCGCGGTGGGATTCCAAGAGATTGTCGAGTTAAGTGCTCAGCAAATCATGAATAGCGATCCTACAAGAAAGCAGCAATGGGAGAATGCGATCAAACGGACGTTGAATACTCGCGCTAAAGAAACGGGGAGGGAACGCTATGTTTTATTGCGAAGTGGACAATTAGTAGGAGCGGCCTTGTGCATCTTCGTGAAGGCCTCAGTTCTTCCTAAAATCAAAAACGTCGAGGGCAGTGTCAAGAAAACCGGCTTGTCTGGCATTGCTGGAAATAAGGGCGCTGTAGCTATTAGGATGGAGTATGCAAGTACTCAACTGTGTTTTGTAACGGCTCATCTGGCTGCTGGTTTTGCAAACTACGACGAAAGGAATAGGGATTACGCTACTATACACCACGGGTTGAGATTTCAGAGAAATCGAGGCATTGATGACCATGGTAAGTTCAACTCTACTCAGCGTCAAATTATACTGATCTTTTTTTTAGATACCGTCATATGGATGGGCGATTTTAATTATCGCATCGGTTTATCCCACGAGAGAGCTATGGACCTCGTCAAGCAACAGGATTTAGAGAAACTCTACGAGAATGATCAGGTATGTCAGCCGCCTCCCATTCTTGGGTTCATTTACTCACCCCCCACAGTTAAACCTTCAAATGGTTGCTGGTCTTTCTTTCCATTATTATTCCGAAGCCGCCATTGCGTTCATGCCCACATATAAGTTCGATATTGGCACAGACCGATACGATACCTCGTAAGTCCTATTCGCACGCAAGCACGGCTTATGCTCATCTCCTATTAGTGAAAAGGCACGTATTCCCGCCTGGACAGATCGTATTTTACGCAAAGGTACCAATATTAGGCAACTGTCGTATAACTCTGCGCCCCTTCGCTTCTCTGATCATCGTCCTGTGTATGCGACATTCCAATGCACTGTCAATATTATAAATGAACCTCTTCGCCAAGATATAAGCCGCCAGCTATACGAACGCCGTAAAGCCGACGTAGGGCATATGGCATCAACGCTAGACCCTGAAGATTCGGAAGATGACGAAGATCTCATTGGGTACGATCCGATCGAACCGGGGCTTCCTCCGGCAAGCTCAGACCAGCAGCGATGGTGGCTCGAAAACGGAAAAATGGCCAAGTCTACAGTTGCACCACCAACCTCGACAAACGGCGGCAGTGAATATTCATCAGTAATCTTGAATCCCAGCCGTCCACCAAACCCGTTCAGCGCCACTGAGGAGCCCGATTGGGTTGCGGTACCCAGGGCGAACTCAAGGTTATCGTCATTTTCGTCGAGTATATCCAGCTCTCCATACGAGCACATCAACCACTCTACCCTTTTATCTACGTCTGCCTCCAGCTCTGTCCCTAGGAAGCTCCCTTCCACTTTCGAATCCGCAACTTCACCCGGTAGGGTCGGTAGGATCAATATAAACGACGAATCAGCTACTATATCGACCCAAATGAACGATGCTCCACCACCTCCTCCTCGAAGGCAGACTAATACATCAACAACTCATACATCCAGTATTTCCCCAACCCCAACTCCCCTGCCCATCCCACAAAAATCCAGAACCAGCTCATCCCAAACTCATCCGAGAGTGTTTTCGTCATCCCCGCAAATATCCCCTATCTCTTTCTCTAAGGCTCCCCCTGCTGTTGCTAAGAAGCCTGCTCATCTGACGGCGGCATCGCCTATGGGCCCATCGTTGCTCGAGCCCAGTAAATTTGAGTCGCTCAGTGACCAGTCACGAAAGCCACAGCTGTCCCGTCGAAAGACAAGCAACATCTCTGATTTAACTTCGCGGCTTGAAGCCAACGGATCCGGAGTTCTGACTGGGGGGATGCTGAAGACAAAGCTTGCTCAACCCGTCTCGGGGAATTCTGGGCCAAGTAGAGTTTCGACTTATCCAAATGTCTCGATTCCCTCGGGTGGCGTAAGTTTGCCTGGCTTGGAAGCGCACGAACGAAAGCCAGTTCTCCCCATAAGACCGCAGCAGCAGCAACTGCAGGCAAGAAAGCCAGTCCCACCACCTATTGCCAACAAGCCACCCATAGACCTTCTTGGAGCCGACATGGGTAGTGAGATGCATGGATGGGAAACATTGAAACCAAGCTAGACACACTCATAATCTGTGATATTGTTGATGAAAGAGCGCTTGGTTTTGACTGTGGGCAGCATTAATCGGTGTATAGACATTATAATGGGGTTACGTATTTATTCTGCGACGGCGATAGCCGGGATGACAAGAGAAAGGGGGCTATATTATACTGGCCCAATGATAACGAAGTCACGAGTTTTAGACTGCCATTCAATCATTCCCATTCTATAGCACTTGAAAGATGACTCAAGCATCAGCGCATAACCAACTTGAAGCGAGATTGGTGATGCTGTGTTTGGACTAGAGTTACTATGCCCTTTATAAGTCCTAGGCGACTGAGAATAAAATTGCAAGTACCGTCACAGTAAGCTTCGTTTGGTTTTTTAGTGACACCACAATATTACCGCGAAGGGTCCAATGTTGAGACATCACGACCTCCGGTGTTTGGATGCTGGCAACCTAATAATTCGATACAGTAGTAAGAGCACCCGTCATGTTTCATTGCCGCTCTGCCGAGCTAGAGCTAGGGTCGTTGTTGTTTCCTTGACGTCACGTTGATGTGAAACTAGCAGTTTCGATTTCGCTTCGCCGATTTTCTGAGATCGCAAACCCTAATCTGAGCTCTGTGATCTCCTCATGCGAAGAAGCTGCATAAAGTAAGTACAAAATCTTAGCCACTTCTAACTACCTACTTATATGACTTGTTGTCTCGTTCAGACCTACTCAAGGGCCTATAGTCTCCCCGAAATAGTCACGTGTTAAAACCGTACCATGGTACATTACTGACCAAACTGGGCTTTTCAAGTACGCATGGAATCTCGCGCCGGGTCACCGCTGAGGAAAAACATCTTGCAAATTGGGGGTACGATCCATCTGAGATCGTGGGGTTTGTGGGGAAACGAGGCCAGCACTTGCGACCACAATCTGCTCATGCAACCCCAGCAAGGCTTGCGGGGACAATGGTGAGAATCACCGAGGGCTCGAAACCCAACCCAGGGGGTTCCAAGCTCGACCGCATTGATATATGGCGAAATGAGGTAGCTGCTTCTCGCCTTTGTTGCGCATGTTCTGCGCCGACCGTGCAGGATAAGATAGCTGGCCCGCGCAGAAGCTCTTCACCTACGAGTTTGTCGACCACCGGTCATTTGTATAAGAACATAGCGGGTCGTCTTTCCTTGGATAGGGAAGAAGGGAACCCATTCTTCTCCTTCGCTGCCTCGGGGTCAGAGCAAGGCGGCAGCCTTCGGCCAAGCGAGAGGACAAGCCATAACTGCTCCGTGTGCGCGTCGCCCGTCGACGGGGTCGCGTACAAATGGCTAAGTAGTGATGGGTCCGGCTTGGTGCTGGCGAGGAGTAACTCGCCGCGATTACTTTTCAGCCGCAAGCCTCGGGAGACGACGGATGTGTCAGCAACAGAGGGCCATGTCCAGTGGATGGGCAAGCTGCTATGGGAGAGGGTGTCGCATCTATTCCGGCGCCCCAACGGGGCTGAACCATCACAGAGCTGTGAGTCGTCGGAATCTACCCGTATTCAACGCCAACGGGCGGACACCGACGCGCCGCCCGCGCCAACTACGAGGGCTGGGTCGCGTAATGGCACGCTTTTAAGGAAGAATGGCACCG
This sequence comes from Nemania serpens, assembly GCA_022578855.1. Taxonomy (NCBI): domain Eukaryota; kingdom Fungi; phylum Ascomycota; class Sordariomycetes; order Xylariales; family Xylariaceae; genus Nemania; species Nemania serpens. Next base: position 195,781 of record MU396682.1, on the reverse strand, counting down.
AAATGTACCACAACCTACGCGACAGGACGGGCACGGCCGACAATGACGGAGCGGAGGAGACGATTAGCACCGTTAGTGACGATGAGGGCAAGAGGCCGACGCTCGGCATAGACAAATCTGCTGCGAGACTGCGTAGGGCGCAGCGGCTCCTCAACAAGGATGTCTAGGCGTCTAGATGAGGAGGTTATGTCGCAGGTGGTGTTGCGTGGTTCAGATGATGAGGCGCTACGATTGCTGCAGAATTAGCTGCCCCTCGGGTTGCGACATGGTCTTGGACGCGGTGTAGCCAGCTATTATACTATAAGATGCTTCACAACTTGGAGATCTAAATATCGCGACAAAGCTTTAGACGCTGCATTCCTCAACTTGCATTTGGCTACACGGGACGACCTCACGACCTACACGGCTTAGGTGAAATCACTCTACGTTGGACATTGGGACGCATCGATACTACCTTGTGACGCCACGTCATCGATTGAAGAGATATCCTACTATCATGACAGGCGTTGGGCTGCCTATTCCTCGGCTATTCCTTGGCGAGGTTTTGGAGGAAGTTTGCATAGGGCGGAGTAGAGGTTGGTGATAATTGAGAGACGGGCATGCCGTCTGACACCAACAAGGTGCCTCGCATAGAAAGCGTAATGTAATTCAAATTAACAGATCGCGGTATCGTCCAATATGCATACGATTTGTATTATTCGGCACTCGGTACGTCTCCAAGTCACGCCTACATATAGTTATGATGGCGTTTTTTTCCCCAAAGCAAATGGCTAGCAGAGCAGGGAAAGGAAACGGAAAGGAAAGGGTATTGCAGGGAGCGAAAGAAGAAAAATAAAGAAGAAAAAAAAAAACCAAGGATGGTTTAGCAAGGCCTCAGATTAGATATTTGCGATCATTTCCAAGAATGCTCGGATATCCCTCTTCCTATCATTAAATGAATTTCTTAGAGTATCATCACCGGCCTCGTTTCCGCTCGCGCTCTGTTATTTATTTATCCGGAAAATGGGGACCTACCGTACCCAGACTGACTGGCTGCACTTGCAGGCTGGTTAGGTAATATCTTCTTTCTTGTCTGTCACCACCGCAAGCAATACATTGATGTAGATAGATGGTTGAGAGGTACCTGGCTGGAAGAAAGAAGGATTTTGTCGAAGAACAGAAAAGAAAAACGAAAAAATTAAGGAGTGGAGGCACTACACGCATGTGGATTGGTACTTAGGTTACTTCGTACAGAGGTTGGTAAAGTCTAACCAACGCACGGGCCACCTGTTCTACGCTACTACTATCCAATTGATGTTGCAGTCATTCCTCATCACTAAAAGTCGCGCCCAGGCCAAGCCGAGCCAGCCTCAGAATCTGCACATCATCTTCCCGTTCCCCTCCAGCCTTGCTTCTGGTTTCATCACATTCACCACTCCTACCCATCCGAGTACATACGTAGCTGCAAACAATACCCTTCGCCCTAGTAATATTTAAATCATCACAGTGGCCAGTTGAAGCCGAGGCCACGTAAGTCTTACCTCGCTCGTGGCTGTAGCAATCTTCTTCTCTGTGGCACAATATCGCCAAAGCCCGCCGTATCCAATCTCTGTCCTCACGACAGATCCGTTTCCTCTCGCCAGCAGGTACCGCTTTTCTCGCATCTTTGGCTCTTTCGCGACAGTCGCTCTTATATCATTACTGGACAGTCTATCGGTCCCGGCACTCGCCTCGGGAGATAGCCTCGGTTGCGGCGAGACGCGTGCGAACTTGGACTACTCGACTATTCGTATACTCATCCATCATCAAGCATCGCGTCCGCTCTTCCACTCTTCCACTCTTCCACTCTATCCTAAATCATACCTTCTGTCTTTCCCAGCAATGGCCGACTTCAATCAGTTTGGTGGCTCGGACGAAGAAAACGTCGAAATCAAGAAGCTACTTCAGGACGTTGTATGGAACTCCACCCCCTCTCTCGAATATCTATGTCTCGACTCATAATTGTCTGACCTTGTTCTAACTCTGCTCACAGGAAGCGGACACCGACAGTTTTGAGACCTGGGAAAAGCTCATTCGCGCCTGCGAAGCTCAAGAAGGCGGCCTCAACCGCAACTCTAGCCCCCAAGCCCTTGCCACCCTCCGTGATGCCTACGACCGATTCCTTCTCAAGTTTCCGCTACTCTTTGGGTACTGGAAGAAATATGCGGATCTCGAGTTCAACATCTCCGGCCCTGAATCAGCGGAGACGGTGAGGATACCCGACCTCGGCGCGAGCGTGCATGGCTAACTTGGGTTCAGATCTACGAACGTGGGTGCGCCAGCATCAAGAACTGCGTTGACCTCTGGGCCTCGTACTGCTCGTTCAAAATGGAGACGACTCACACACCCCATTTGGTCAGAGAGTAAGTTACAATAGGAAGTTTCCTACCCCTTAACCATGCCACCGACAGAGGAAAGAGTCTATACCGGCCCCCACAGCACCCTCATAACAAGTCGCTCAAGGCTGCTTATTCAGTTCTCGACGGTGAGAGATGCCAACAACATCCTTGTCGTGTTGGATACTTTCTCACAGAATCTACCAGACAATGGTATAATGCAAAATGGCGACCTCGTTCCCAACATTCACGTCGCCCGTCCAGTCTTGCGCCCGATTCGGATTGATTTGGATTTGGAATGTCGCATCACAAGATTTCCTTTGCCTGCCTGTATTTACGATCCTACCCACCCCTCGCCCCCTAGTCCCTCTGGGATAACAAATACTGATCTTGTGCGCTAGACTATTTGAGCGAGCCGCTACTTGTGTAGGACTTGACTTTCTTGCTCATCCTTTCTGGGATAAATACATCGAGTACGAAGAGCGACAGGAGGCGCAGGACAAAATCTTCGCGATTCTGCAGCGCGTTATGGATATTCCTATGCACCAATATGCTCGTTACTTCGAGAGGTTCCGTCAGATGGCGCATAGTCGCCCCATTCAAGAGCTGGTACCTGCCGCAACGCTATCACGTTTCCGAAGCGAGGTGGAGGCCGAAACTGCTACGTATGGGGGCTTGGGGCGGCCGGAACTCGAAGTAGAACGCGACATTAGAGCCAAGATCGACGCCATGTACTACGAGGCCTTCCAGCGCACCCAAGATGAGACAACTAAACGATGGACATACGAGTCGGAGGTAAAGAGGCCATACTTTCACGTCACGGAACTGGAGAACTCTCAAATTGCCAATTGGCGGAAGTATCTAGATTTTGAAGAGGCAGAAGGCGACTTTGCCAGAATCGTGTTCCTCTATGAGCGCTGTCTGGTTACGTGCGCTCTCTATGATGAGTTCTGGATCCGATATGCTCGGTGGATGTCGGCCCAGCCCGACAAAGACGAAGATGTGCGTCATATATATATGAGAGCAGCTACACTGTTCGTGCCTCTCAGCAGACCAGGTATAAGATTGCAATGGGCGTATCTTGAAGAAACGTCTGGTCGCGTCGGAGTGGCTCGAGATATCCACGAAGCCGTCCTCATGCAGCTTCCCGACTGTGTGGAGGCAATTGTATCTTGGGCAAACCTTGAGCGACGACAGAACGGCCTGGACGCGGCGATTCAGGTCTACAAGGCGCAAATCGATGCCCAGCATGTCAATATCTTTACAAAGGCTGTCTTAGTCACGCAATGGGCTAACCTACTGTGGAAGGTGAAAGGCTCCATAGCAGAAGCGCGAACAGTGTTTGTCAAAAACGTGCAGTGGTATGGCGATAGTCGTCATTTCTGGGAGAAGTGGATTCAATTCGAGTTGGAACAGCCAACGAATCAGGAGCTTGAGAGCCAGCACGGAGAGCGCCTCGAACACATCTTTAATGAGCTTCTAGTCAAGAGCCGTATCTCATCTGCCGCAAAGAAGGCACTTTTCCTAACATACCTCAATTATCTACAAGAAAGAGGTGGCAGCGATGCGATGAAAACCTTCCTGAAGCTCGACCGCGAAATATACGGGTAAGTGTCCCTAACTATCAGGTACATCAAAACTTGCTGATCGCTGTTTAGTCCTACCTCTTTGTCGACCCTGGATAAGCACTCTCTGAAGGAGAATGGCGCGCCCAGACCCGTTTTGGACGAGCAGACCCGGGCTAAGGCTGAGAGTAGACATACAAGCTACTACGAATACTACGTCGAGCTAGATGCCACGGCTCAGGGTAATGCGCCCTTTGAATAGTGTCAGACTAGCATGGATGACGCAGACGCGGAAGGGGCATGGATATACTCCATCGCCAAATCGTGCGGTTCTGACTTCAATCGTGGTAAGCAGGATAGTGAGCGGCATTCCCACTCTCTAACACTGTTGGTACCTTGACGATTCAGAGAGAGTATGACGTATATTGTACAATGCTCAGATGGACCCTATGCGACTGATTTTAGAGAATGCGGGAGAGTTAGCTCGAGAGTTCGGGTATTTAGTCGTTTGTTTCCGCTTCCTGTTTAATTAGATGGCAGTGTACGAATACGTACATGAAATACAATATGTATACAACTTGAAGGCAAAACCCAGTCCGCATTAAAGACGCAGCAGATTTTATGATGATGATTTTCAGTTAAGGTCCAGCTTGGAACTAATAGAGACCCAGGAGCTTGGACAGCCAAGACTCTAGGTCGGATAGTAACTCGACATGATGAGCCTCTTAATTTTACCCTCTCGGTAAGGAGCGTACCTACATTCCACAGTTCGCTTACCATTCATAAATTTGCTAGGATAATAGGTGGCGTTTATTTCTTCTGCCTCCGGAGAAAAGAAAATCCTCTCTCACTGTCGGGTGGGCATTTACGTTGAAGCAGGCCGGTAATCGGTACTAATTAGTAGGTAGGTAGATGTTGTGATCACGTCTGCACGTGCGGGCGCGCTGCCGCAGGCTAACGCTTATACGCTACTTTCGTTAGTGGCTCAATAAAAACGACCCCTGATTTTTATGTCTTGGCGTGGCCTTGAGGCTCCCCACATCCAATGGATGTCAGGGGATGGCCTGACTTGTCTTCCACGAGCAGGCCACGAATTGCTTATACTAGCGCACGTCTCGGTAGGTACCGGTAAACATACCATCTGCTATTGTCGAAGCGGTATCTGGCAAGGGAGGCATGGAGGTTTGGTATCTCCGGTGGTGGGGACTGATCGGTCTCTTGAGCCGCTGACGTGATCATTCTCGGGTTATGATAAGTACTTGTACTTATACTGCCTCTAACACCGCTCCTGCAGTTTAGGCGAGTGCCTAAACTTTAGCAGACGTAGCGCCATAACTTGCCCAGACGTTGACCGACGTGCTTCGGAAACCTACCAAGCAAAGCAAGAGCAAGCGGTGCTAGGCAAGTACCTACCTAACCTACTAGTGCAGGTTCTCAGGTAGGTAGTCGCACCGGTTACCTATCGTAAGCAGGCCCGGGTAGTTGCGATTCTGTGACTCCGTGAGAGGTTAAGAGCCAGCCCACATGCGGCCGCGTGCGGCATCTCATCTCTAGATAGGATCCAAGGGTCCACTTAGCTCTCGGAGAAAAATGCTCGGAGTTGCCACTGAGCCAATCAGTATCTCGATATTGATAAAGCTGCTGTTCGTCCTTCAACATCCGAGTGAGTGAGTTGTCGTCAACATTAAAACCTCTTCCTCTACCTACTCGCTTCTCTTTTTCTCCCTTCCATCCCCTTCCACCTGCCACTCTTCCCCCTTCGTAGATTGCCTGTTGTTTTGTTGGCCACGCGATTCCCTGGCCAAACCCACAAGCCAAATCAATCAAAACAAGGTAAGAAGAAGAATAAGAAAAAGAAGAAGAAGACGACGACGACGACGACGACGACGACATCTTCTGTCCACAGCCTCTTCCCATTCCGTATTGACATTTGATCAATCCATCTTGACTCCCTCGCTCGTCTCATCTCTCGCAGTCGATAACGATTGGCCACGGCTGACACGCTCCTCTCAGATGTCTGCTGCTTCTGTATCCCGCCAGTTCGCCCGCGCGGCTCTGCGAACCTCGGCTCGCAACACCTTCGCCACATCATCTCGTCAGGCTTTTCGCCAGGGCGGTCGTCGCTTTTATTCGTCGGAGCAGCCCCGTAAATCCAGTGCTTCCCCCCTGATCTACGCTGCCGGTGCCGCCGTTGCCGCTGGTGCTGGATACTACCTGTTCACTCAAGGTTCAGCCTCCACCAAGGTTCTCAACCCCACCAAGGAGGACTACCAGAAAGTGTACAACGAGATTGCCAGCCGCCTCGAGGAGAAGGACGACTACGACGATGGCAGTTATGGCCCCGTGTTGGTCCGCCTGGCCTGGCACGCTAGCGGAACCTACGACAAGGAAACCAAGACCGGTGGCAGTGACGGTGCTACCATGCGATTCTCTCCCGAGGGTAGCCACGGCGCTAATGCTGGTCTCAAGAATGCCCGTGATTTCCTCGAGCCTGTGAAGGGTAAGTTCTCAGAAGCACTCGAAGATGTCTGTTAGCTCGGCAATCACTAATTTCGACCTCGCGCAGCCAAGTTCCCTTGGATCACTTACTCTGATCTGTGGATTCTGGGAGGTGTATGTGCCATTCAGGAGATGCAGGGCCCAACAATCCCCTACAGACCTGGCCGTACCGACAAGGACGCGGCTGCCTGCACACCGGACGGGCGTCTTCCTGACGCCGCACAAGGCAGCAGGCACTTACGAGACATCTTCTACCGCATGGGATTCAACGACCAGGAGATTGTCGCCCTCTCTGGTGCACACGCTCTTGGCCGCTGCCACTCCGACCGCAGTGGCTTCGACGGCCCCTGGACCTTTTCTCCCACTGTCTTGACCAACGATTACTACAGCCTACTGCTCGACGAGAAGTGGCACATCCGCAAATGGGACGGTCCCCAGCAGTACCAGGACACCAAGACCAAGAGCCTGATGATGCTGCCCGCCGACTATGCTCTCATCCAGGACAAGGCGATGAAGCCGTGGGTTGAGAAGTACGCCAAGGATAATGACCTCTTCTTCAAGGACTTCGCTGCCGTCGTCACTAGACTTTTCGAACTTGGTGTGCCCTTCAAGCCCGACACCGAGACCATTATCTTCAAACGTACCGATTAGGTCTACATGCATACCAATATTAATAAAAATAAGACGACCGAGCGACTCATCTATACCATGTTACAGAGGAGACGGGCCAGGGAATCAGGGTACGATAGAATTTTAGACTTAGACCTGGACACGACAACCCGGGCCACAAAAGCCTGCATCTCTAATTGGAAATAGAGCAGATCAGCGAGACGCACGGGATGTATTTGCCTCGCAGCTTGTGTGCCGCGTTTAGTATGGGCCGATTTTGTAGGCGAACGAACACTTAACACAAGCTCTTGTCATTTTGATAGATCAGATATGAACAATAATGAGAAACACAAAAGGCGTTTTTAATTCTCAGCTATCTCTCTCTCTCTCGAGACCACGACGCGTTATCATCGGCATTTGCGGATGAGACGCGATGTACTCTCTGATAGATAGATAAGGTCATGAGGAGGAAGCAGTTGAGGTAGAAGAGAGAAGGGAGAGCGCGGATCTCAGGATCGAGGGGAAGCTGTTGGATGGGTGGTCATGCCTACCTACCTCCCTTTCCGCCACCCCTATGTATGTAAGTAGGTAGGTAGGTCTTAGCTGGCTGGCTGGAACAATTTCTTGGCTGGTTGAAAGAGACATGGATTCCCCGCATCCTCCTCTGCGCCTACTGGATATGTAGGTAAGTGCCTAACCTACCTAGGTACATATATATATATTAGTGTAGATGTCTAGTTGTAGTTTACTGGTTGTTATTGTTTTGGCCGGCCGGCCGGCGCTGCAAGTAAGGTACTTACTTATTCCCGTTACGGTGGGAGATGGACGGACGGTAAAAGCATAGATATGATAGATATACGGGGAAAGTACGTAGTTAAGTTTCTTCTTCGCGTTGGACTTGTCTACAAAGGTCGGCTCTTCGCAGTTCGTATTACCGTGGTTCGTTTGCTATTATTATCGTCGACGTTAAGGTCCGATATACTCTGTTCTTTGGCGAGCTGATGATGATTATGATGATGATGATGATGGTGCGTAGCATAGGATTCGTGGGTTGGTCTAACCCCTTTGCCATGGTCTTCTGCTCAGCTCGTCGAGCGAGCTGAGAATTATACGTCATGAAACTGGTCATGGGGAAGGATGAGGGGTGATAATCATTTTGTTCCAGACTAGGAGAAAAAGCTGAGGAGAGATTACACTGCGAAAATAATAACAATCACTGCCTAAGACAGACCAGCAAGCATCTGCCTGATTATCCAACCTGGGTAAATTGTATTGAGAATGATATTACGAAGTAGGAGTCTCGTAGAGAGATGTAGTAGGTAGGTGGGTGCCCATCGAGGAGAATTGTCAGGTATTAACCACTGCGCCAAACGAATGATTGATTTAGTACTTTCTGATTATTTGGCCATATATGCACAATCCGACAAGAATCGACAGATATGCCGCCTGCCCTATCAATCCATATCACATGCCATTATATTTTCTTCTTTGTCTGCATGTAAGTAGGCGTAGTAGCATTAACAGCAGGAATTGGCGGGAAAACAAAGGAAAGACAGACAACTCGGCTTTCTCCGCGACTTCTCAAGAGGAAATTGTCTTTTTTGCCTAAAGCCGCAGCTCTCAACCCTGTCGAGTTGAATATGGCTGGCATTCGGCGCTAATCAGACTGCAATGCAAGAGGAATTTCTGCAATTCGCCTGGAGCTGCACTGCATGGTGAGCAGGGGAACCGTCCCGGCTCTAGGGGATAGCAGGTTTTTTCCTGCGTGGTACCTAACCTACCCGATAAGTTCTGGACCGGTCCTCCCCGCATCCATACAGTTTTGATTACTACTTACCTATCTATCTACTCTATTATATGGGGGGAGGTCTCATGGTTCGCGAAGGGACTTAAGCGAGAGGGAGGGCGCCTTAGCCGTCTAAATAGATGGATAGCACACACGCGCGGTTGATGGGAGCGAGCGTCACCGCGGCTTTCGGCAGCAGTGAGGGATAGATGGCTTGACTCGAAGCATTCATTCCACGAGGCGCTATCTTACCCCTCGTCCCGTGAGACGTCTAGGAGCCGAGGGCCTGGAAGCTGAGGCAGGAACTGAGCACCAGAGGTAGCACGACGTACCATTGTTTTTTGGACACAAGGACACAGCGACTCGGATGCGCTGGTGTCGACGAGCCCTGACATCATCCGATGTCCATCCGAGTCAATACGAATCACCGGACCTCTGTGCTAGGCAATCAGCTTGTGCCTGGTGGCGCCTGTTGTCATATCTTGTACTGAGTATGCGACTGACTTGACGTGAACGGATTGGCTGACCAACGCAAAGATCGTCGCGAAGCCCGCGATCTCATCGAAGGTGAGACGTGAACAACGTGGGACTTGGCTGAAGATCAATCACTGAGAAGAAAAGGAGGAGAAAAGGAAGGGGGGGGGACTCGGGGAGGAGGGTTGTCGTCATCTCTCTCGTGCTCTTGGAGATTGGTGTGAGCAATCGCACGTCCCTAGTGGTCAATGGAATGACAATAATGTCTGGGTAGTCTGCGATTCTGTGTTGTATCTGCGACAAAGGGCACACGACCCGTGGGCAACTTTTGTCGAGGGGGGGGGCTGAATATGTGATTGGCTACTGCCGCAAGGACGTTACTCATGCTAGAGTCGTGCCGGCAGTGATGCGCGCATAGGTAATAAACAATCGTAATAAAGAGAAGAAGAAGAAGAAGAAGAAGAAGGAGAAGGACCATGCCATGCCACCGGCAGCGCCTGCAGGGAAGCCAGAGTCTGGTCTGCATGATCTGTCTGCACTGCTGCGCTGCTGCATTGGCGTCGTCGGGAGAAACGGGTGATGGGTTCTCTAATAGGTAGGCCCAGAGAGGGAAAGACTTAGTTGGTGGGGTGATGGGAATTGGTGTGACGACGGGTCGTGGGGATAGACGGCTGGGTATGAGATATCGGCCGCTGCCGTTTTAATCATCTCTCGAGATGGACTGTCATGGTTCGTCTGATCATTCGTGATGGTGATATACAATCCTCGACTTTTATCTGCGACACATGAGAGAATAACTCATGACCCTCTGTACATTTTGAAGCAAATTGGAAACTTTTTTTTTTTCTCTGACCGCTTCCCCTCCCGCTCGTCTGTGACTTAAGAGGTGCATTGCTGACATGCAGGAAAGCCATGTTTGAGATGGGGGACGGTAGGATGCTAGAAGTTGGAGAGTATGGAGAACTTCAGCATATGCATATGATCGCATTAGATCATACTGTAGAGCTTACTAGGATTGATACCCAGGTACGAAGTATTTTCAGTACGATTTCTTTACTTAGTGGTTAGCATAGACATGGGGGTATGTGAATGCCACACGTCCGTCCCGAGGTGGGCAGCCTGCTCGCGAGTCAGCCGTAAAGACTTCAGTTATAGCCGTCGCAACGGAATGGGATACGCTAATGCGTTGTAACCCCGGGCTTGGTCGTCTCACGTCGACTAAGACGTAATGAGGGAAAGACTTGGTGTGGTCGAAAAGTCTGGGTTGAAGCCAGTAGCCTGAACAATTCCCCAACCGAGTATCAATATAAACCAGGATGAAAGACCTCAAACTAGGGATGCAGAGCCAATGCAGAGGTCCGCTGGAACAGACGTTGATTTGTCGAGGGAAGAGTGAACGAGTTCCCCTAGTTCCTGTGGATCGATTATTGGTCATGCCATCAGGGTCAATACACTAGGTACAGTAGGTATACTTTGTTTGGTACGCGGTATACGGATGGCTGTTGGTGTAGGGATTTATTATACATAACTCATGGAACTGCCGGGAGTGTTTGCACGTCTGAAATAAACGGTGAGTAGGAAGGACATGGGGCTCCGATGGGGGCTTCTGTCCCAGGTCAGTAGTCAGGTGAACTAGCCGGGCTTTTGTAACGGATCTGCAACGTACGAAGTTACCGGGATGGATGTTTCTATTGAAGATCTGTGAGGACTGACATCTTTCCCTTCTGCTTTTGGGTAAAGGGCAGAGGGCAGAGGGCAGAATGAAGTTAAAGGTCTGACGAAGTGGGGGGTGGAATGTGGGAGCGTGGCAGACATCTGGGTAGACTGAGGTATTATGCACCAATCCTCGTAATGCCTTGGACATGATGGTGACTCAAGATGTTCGTCGACGGCTGTTCCTATTGGCCTAAGAGGACGGCCTAGATATACTCATTGGTAAGCTACATATGTGTGCCTCAGTCTCTCTTTTATTATGCTTGGTACTGTACACTAGAGAGAGAGAGAGGCGCATGGGTAATTAAGTACCTAGGTCCATGTAACTTTTTATTTTGGTCAGCAGCCACAACGTGACAACTACCCACACCTGTGACAGCACAAAACAAAATACCTACCGAAGGTATCTACATGTGTCCAATTACCGGACATCCGCATACATGGGTACACGACGTATATTGACCTTCAACGTAGGCGGAACACGAATTCGTCCTAAAGGCACTGAGGGTGGGGAACACTTACCTATTAGACATTGTACTTACTTCGTACAGACTGTTTAAACACTGGTACCATTTCGGTAATTACTACCACCTATCTACCAAATCTATGAAATATGTTTAATTAGTACAGGAGACATGATATTATTAGACAGTTGGCATCAAATTTTACATAAAAGGAAGTAATAATCCATGTTGGAATTTATTGCTGGATAAAGATAGCCTGCCTACCTGTTAGTTGATGCTTTTCTCCCCATTTAGTATTTACATCTACTGCAGTGTACCTACTTTGTACACACTAGGAACATAAACTTAGCTACTAAACCCCCTACCTAAGGTATCAAGCTTAAAGATACAGTATTTTTGTGTTTATTGTTCCCACTTTACATGCTTCCCCTCCTCGGGCCCTCATCTAACTTTAAACAGCATAGTGGCAGAAAATAAGTCTTTGTCTCCTGAGCACCAGACTTCTGGACTACAGACCAGAGACTACGCCTGACTGTCCATCTCTGTTCGTTTTTTATATTTAGCAGCTGTTTTTGTTAGCTGAAGGGAGCACGAGACGTTGAAGTGAACACTACTACCTACATGTAGCAGATAGGCACCACCTTTAGATATACCGTATAGGTACTTTACTTTTTAATATGTGTACCTTCACGTAGCTACTTAGAGGTAGCTTAGCTGTACCACCTCGAGGGTTCCACAGTACACCAACTCAGCATCCATCGCTTCCGCGACGTACCTACATACTAGTAGATAATATACCTACTGCACGCTGCTGCTACCTACCTATCACTTCTGTTGTTACCTACCGCCTGTTCAACCCCGATATTTCTTTCTCACTCCTTTCCCCACGAGATTGTCTAGACAGCCTCACAATTTCACTGCACCGACCAAGTTGATGACTGCCGCTCTCCCGGGTCTGACCTCTGCCGAGCTCTTTATTCTCGACCTAGACGCTCTCCTCTTTCTAGGCCCGACTCGTCTGACGAGAATCACACCGGAGTGATACCGCCCAGAAGCCCCCGACGTGGGATCAGGCCGTTGCCTCGTCCTCGATCATCGGCGTCGACGACCACGGTCTGCCACTGTTCCGCCTTTGCGCACATCAACTCCCGTCATGTCTCGGGTTCTTGCCAGTTGTTGACTCTGGCTCCCCGCCAGCCTACCTGGCCCTCATTGCGTCGACTGAGAACCCCGATTTATGCTCAACGCGAGCCGACGACTTCTGACGTCTGCTACCCGACAACGCGTTTGCTCCTCCGCAACCTCCCCCATTTTTTTGTTCACGAGGAAAGACTTGTTGCTCTGATGCTACCGGCGTGCAATTGAGCCCCGTGCCCACCCCCCCTCTCTCAACAATAGCCATGGATCCGACTAAGTTGGCACCGCCTGTCGTCAGGTCTCTGAGGGCCCGGGCTATCGGTGCTGCCATGATGGAGAGGTCGCTGAGTGAGGATATCATGAAAGAGCGGAAAGAGCTTCGTGAGGCTGCCGAACAGACCCTGAATGTCATCGTGGACCTCAACCTCGATGCCTCGATTAAGTGGGTTAGCCCATCTTGGGTTGACGTGGTTGGTACACAGCCAAGTGTCGTCGAGGGAGTCCCTATTGCCGACCTGATCATTAGCGAAGATAAGGATGCATTTTCCAGAGCCATCGACTCGATGAAGAAAGATGATTCGCGCAGCCAGTATATCCGTTTCACCGTTTGCCTTGGGCCTATGTCCAAGCTATCCCCGGTCGAAGTTGTGAAGGAACCTGAACCGGGAGATGTCGAACCCGTAACGATGGAGCTGGAGGCACAAGGTATCATGGTCTACGATCGCGCCACGGGCGGCGAAAGCCACGTAAGAGCCACCCCTCATGGTGATGTCCCTCGTCAGTCGTCTAACTAGAATACTAGACCATGTGGATGATACGGCCATGGGTTGCACCTCGCGAGATAAAGATTGACCTTCCGCCCCTGATCGTGGAGTCTCTTGGGTCGGGAGCAGAGATTCTGGCTGGCTACTTGACGCAGCTGGCCGAGTCGGGCCAGGATGATCCTACGGGTCAGCTACCGGTGACAGCGCCGGTTCTATGTAGGATCTGTGAGCGCCAAATTCCGCCGTGGTGGTTTGAGAAGCACACAGACCTTTGCTTGCAAGAGCATCGGGCCGAGATGGATGTCCAAATAGCACAAGAAAACCTCACCGAACACCGACATGCCATCGTTAGAGTACTCGACGCGCTGGAGGCACGCAAGAGCCGCCAAATATCGGATCTTTCTTCGCTCCCAATTGCTGAATACAAGGGCCAACCGATCGGGCCAAGTTCAAGCACATCGTCTCCTGGTGGCGCATCCCCCACGCCATCTTCTAGAGATAGATCAACTGGATTCGGGCATTCGCGGTCCCGGTCATTTGCTATTCGACGGCCACAAGCTCGGATTGTCGAACTACTCCTCGATCTTTGTGATACCGCCATGGAGATCAGCACCCCTGCAATCAAAGAGTCTCCCTCGCAAGGCTTGGGCGAACTTCGCACACAGTCCCCTCAGTCGGAATCTCGCATATCTCAAGTGCTCCAATGGCAATCGCCGGGGTCCAACACGGTCGAGCAAGAACAGGGATTGGCTCTTCTGTGTGCGGATACGGAAAGAGTAGCGAAGGACAAGGTGGAAGCTACCTTCCGTCATCGCAGGATCATCGAATATTCTGAACGCATTCGCGTTGAGTTCGCCGTCCTTGTTCAGGACTGTATTGACGAGGCAATGCGCAAAGCTGCTCGTATAGCGGCGGGCCTCAGTGACTCCACCGAGGAGGAAGAGATCGAGGAGGAAGAATTGGAAGAGGACATGGGCCCAGAACCTTTGACAGAAGAGACCGTACAGCATGAGCCCCCCGAGACCGCTTCGTCGTTAACACTCGCACTAAAGAAAATAGAAATCGGCGACAAGACCAGAAGTTTTTCGACTGCTATCGCGTCAACTAGGTCGAGCAGCCCGAGAGAATCGCCTACACCTAAGTCTCATCGAGACGCGCTGGGGGTCTTGAGCCGGCCGAGAGATTCACGTCGGGGCTCAATGTTGGTCGAAAGCGATACTGGGGACAGTGACGGCAGTGGCAGATCTGCTTCTGTTGCATCTAGGCACCCGCCTCGCACTGATTCCCCTATTTCCGAATTTGGTGGTCTACGGCGTGGCGCCAGCTCACGACAACATAATAGGCGTAGCCTGATCCTCCCGGGTACTTCCTCGCCACACCGACAAGAATCACCTTCTCGAGGCACTCAACCTTCGTCCCCTTTGAGAATGTCAAAACCCAGGAACCTACAGTTTAGTCAAGAGGGCGTTGCGTCCCCAGAAGCCTCTCCTATGCTTTCGCATAGTGAGTTCACATCTCCGGCCATAATTCCCCATCATCGTCGCCAGTCCTCTACTGCATTCTCGGATTTCCACAACCGACCGACCTCGCCTCGATTAAGTGCATCTAATCCCCCGCCTCTGGCACGAGCAGTCCCCCCTTCGATCAAAGACTTTGAGATTATTAAGCCTATTAGCAAGGGTGCCTTTGGGAGTGTTTATCTGTCCAAAAAGAAGTCTACTGGCGAGTATTTCGCCATCAAGGTTCTGAAAAAGGCAGACATGGTTGCAAAAAACCAGGTTACTAATGTCAAAGCTGAACGAGCTATCATGATGTGGCAGGGTGAGAGTGACTTTGTGGCAAAGCTATACTGGACTTTCTCGAGTAAGGACTACTTGTACCTCGTTATGGAGTACCTAAACGGGGGCGACTGTGCTTGTCTTGTCAAAGTCTTAGGCGGGCTTCCCGAGGATTGGGTAAAAAAGTACCTCGGCGAAGTGATCCTAGGAGTCGAACATCTGCATAGTCGTGGTATCATCCATCGGGATCTGAAGCCTGATAATCTTCTCATCGACCAAAAAGGCCATCTCAAATTGACTGATTTTGGACTTTCGCGCATGGGTCTTATTGGCCGTCAGAAGCGAGCTCTCAACAGCACTGCCTCAGATAGACCTCCAGATCTCCTCAAAACCGGCCCTTTTGCACGCTCAACTTCTGTTGCGTCCTCTCGATCCGCCTCCCTTGACCTCCACGGCCCCCACCATTCCCCAGGTGCTACCCCTCAGATATTACCGGACAGCAGCCTTGCGCAGCCTTCCTATTTCAATTTGTCGCATGTCTCCCAAGAACCCCGCCGAATATCTGGTCACCGGAGTGACAGCGGGGGCAGCGAGACTCTCACGCACATGCTGTCGAATTTCTCTCTCAACGACATTGCCTCGAACCAGTCGACCCAGTCTAGCGTTCGTTCTCCACACGATGAAGGGAGTGAAGGTGCTGGTTCTCCTGACATTCACCAAACCGGCAGCCAAAGTAGTGAAACAATTCGTAATACGCCACCCCAGTCTAGTATGATGCCCCCTCACATGGCTCTCTTCGATCCGCATGATACCAACCGGCGATTTGTTGGGACTCCTGATTATCTGGCCCCTGAAACTATCAGCGGTGGACTACAAGACGAAAGCAGTGATTGGTGGTCCGTAGGATGCATCATGTTCGAATTTTTGTATGGCTTTCCCCCGTTTCATGCGAGTGAGGCCGAACAAGTCTTTGAAAACATATTAGCCCGTAGGATCGAATGGCCAGATGACGACGATATGATTTCCCCTGAGGCTAAAGATTTAATAAATCGACTGCTCTGCGTCGATCCCCAGCAGAGGCTAGGAAAGAACCTTGAGGATAAATTCGCTTGTGGCGGCGAAGAAATCCGGAATCACCCGTGGTTTGCCGGTATGAATTGGGATACACTGTTACAAGACGAGGCACAGTTTGTTCCACAGCCAGAGAATCCGGAAGACACGGAATATTTCGACTCGCGAGGTGCTACGCTGCAATCATTTACTGAGGAGATAGAAGATCAAGCGACTCCCCCAAGTGCCTCAACCCCGGACTATCCTGATCGACCCCATGACGCCCTATCTCGGCCTCGATCTCAAATCCAAGTAAATCAAATCAAACGGGGCCTAATGCCACTTCATATCCCCCCACATATTCGAGACCTCAAGAGCCGTCGACCAAGCGAACCAGTGACCACCGATGATTTTGGTTCTTTTACCTTCAAGAACCTAACGGTGCTTGAGAAAGCAAACAAAGATGTCCTCATACAACTTAAAGCCCAAGCAATGGCAGCCCAGAATAGGAGTGGCTTGAGTCCTGGTAGCACGCACACTGGCACAACCCCTTTTCCTAGTCTTGAGGGTAGTCCAATTCTGTCGATGCCAGTGCAGAGAAGCCTTTCTAACGCCAAAGCCTCCGCGTCGCAGCGCCCATCTTCACCTTCCGCTAGTAGTCTTGCTAACTCGTCTCCAAGTCGAGTCTCGCAGCCTTCGTCGCCACTTTTAGTCTCGTTCCACACAGGGCCGGGGCCAGAGGGCCGTCGAAAAGCGTCTAGCAATGCATCGAGCTTTTCTCAACAGTCGGCAGCAAGTTCCTTACAGCCTGGAAGTCTGGAAGCTCCGAAATCGATTCCTAGCCTGCAGAAATCCACGAGCGCTGCAGCTGCGCCGCCTGCGAGAGGCAAAGGAGCTCCACCTGAACTAGGAATCTCGCCACAGAAGTCGGTTGCTACGCCCCGACAGGCTAGCGGGTCATCAACACGCTCACGATCTTTAACTGTAGGCTCCCCAGAAGGTAGTCCTGTGGCGTCAGATCTTCTAGCCCACCACCGTAACCGCCGAAGCCAGGTGTTTGACATGTCCCCATCTTCGTCAGACAATGAGAGTAGCGAAAGAGCAAACGCCTTGCTCAAGGTACAACGCCGCCGCCAATCCTCGCGCAGGATGTCTGCAATAATGCTCGACAGCCCAACTTTCCGTTCTCTAGATGTACTGATATGTGAAGATCATCCTGTCTCGCGCATGATTATGGAGAAGCTCCTAGAAAAGCTCCGGTGCCGTACTATTTCTGCATCCACTGGCTCAGATGCCGTTCGATACGCTGCCGGCGAGGTTAAATTCGATATTATCTTCACTGAATTCAAACTCCCAGAGATCAGTGGAAGCGATGTCGCCCGTATGGTCCGTGAAGTAAAGAACGTTAATGCCCATACACCCATCGTCGCTATTACGGCTTATTTGAAAGAGTTGCAAGCCCCACACTACTTTGATTCTCTCGTTGAGAAGCCCATCAGCTCTTCAAAACTGATCGAAGTTATCTCTAATTTGTGTCAATGGAAGCCGCCTACTCCCAATCACAGCCAGGCGACAGCTACTCCAAACCCTGTTTCTGCCATCAAGCCCATCAGTACGCCCCTTGAGGATAGTCCGACATCAGGATCTTCTGGGTATGTTCGCCCTGGAAGTAGTAGCTTTCACGGATCCAGCAGAGAAGACTCAATCAGTTCTAGCTTGTATGGTGATTCGGAATCGGTGGCCACAGACGACATTCCAATCGTAGTGTCTCGCAAAGCGACGGGTGACTGGGGCGACGAAGCAGGACTCGGGATCAACACAGACGAACTTCTTTCCGGCTCAGCTCCTCGGGCACCGGTGGGGTTAGTGTCTCAACACTCAGCTCCTGCACAAATGGAGGGGCAGAGAATGTTAGCTCCATATCAGTCATTAGAGAAGCTTAAGTCGAGGCGCGAGCACCTAGAGAGACGGCGATTTGAAACGAGTGATTCGGCAGATGATGAGGATGAGGAAATGGGGAACTCTCGTGATCGTGGGCCACGCGCTAAACCCCTACCCCCAAGTTCCAAGCTGGGGATTGAAATGATGAGGGCAAACAGTCATGACAGTGTTGCGGTTGTGTCTGACAGCACGGCAGAGACTGTTACTCAAGTCGCTACTCCAGAAGAGGCCGAGCCACTGTCTATTCCTGGTGCTAAGTCACCAGCGACATCTGTGGCCCAAAGTACCCCGGAGACTACCCCAGTTCTCGGGACTGAGGATACTGATCAAACACCCCGTCCACCTGTGAGCAGAAGAGGCAGCCAGGGTGACGAGCCTACACCCCGGTCAACATTGAGACCTTAGGAGCCTTATTCTAGACGATGTGGCTCTCTTACGGCTCACGAAACTTATTCTGATCAGAATAAGCAGTATATTACTGTCTTTCATGTCTATTCTGCAGCATGGCGTTGAAGGAGCGGTTATGCTAAGACTGAGATTTATTTCCTATGTCATTTACATGGCGTCCGTGGGTTGTTGTTGGTGTCGTTCTCCGTGAAAGATAGCACCTCGATTGATTATGAACCCATCGTCTCTAACTGGGTGGACAAACAAAAGAGTCAGGTTGCCTCGTTTTACAGCCCACCAGCTCGGATGCCTTTCGCTGACGAAAGGCCTCTCGGATGCTTCTATCATACGCATAGCCAAACCAAGAGGCGCAGCAGAAAAGACATTTTGCGCCTTGCTGGTCCCTGGACGACAACTCTAACCGACCGGCTATCTCACCTCCCGCCATAATTCCGAGGGCTCACTCTTTATGTATTTAAGCATACATGTATAAATACTGCGACGTCATCAAGTTGATAACATGGCGAGCCTGATTACGAGCTTTCTTGCTCCTTTTCTTCTTTTTTTCTCTTCCTTCCTAGCTTTTTCTCTTGGGCCTTATCCATTGTGTCCTCCCTTGGTTCCTCTTCCCTATTTCTGGTTGTCACGCAACGACGAATCAAACGAAGTGATATTGCGGGGTGCTCACGTTGCATGCCGCGAAAATGCGGCAGTGAATAAAGTCAAAGAGAGGATCGACCGATTGAACGATTGAATGAGAAGATGAAAAAGAAAAGAAATGGAGGGTGAATTGTGGATGAATGGATGGATGGATGTATGAATGGAAAGGATGGATGAGATGGAGGCTCCATGCCATGCATGCATGGGGCCCAGTCGCACGTAAATATCATACGGGGCTTTATCGGTATATATCATAGCATATATCCAGACGGAAGTATAAAAAAAAAGAACATAGCACCCTCGCATGCTTCCAGTAATTGCTTCATATGTATTGTGAATCCTACCTACCTTCGGTTAGCATAATCATCGCTCGAGATAGCTATCGCTCACTTGAGATACTATATTCGAACACCTGGTCTCCTACGTCTTGATTGATTGATCGACTGATCAATCGTGTTTGACCTTATGAACGCAGTTTAAACTTATATATGCATGCATCTACATACCTACCACCTAATCATCTATCTATCAAGATATGCGTGGTAAACTAGCCGCCCGCCCATCGTATTCGCACATACAATAGCTCTAGAAGCTAATTCAAGAGAATCCTTAACTACCTAGCTAACCTACTACTGTAATCAATGTGCATACCGACACCTAACCTTCACCGAGTATCTATCAATGATTACGCGAGTTGTGCGGAAATCACTAGTGAGCAGAGCATTGTCAGCGAGCCGGGTCAAGCTAGATGGAGTACAGTTCATGAAAAAAAACATGCAGTTTTCATTTCTCTCTCTCAAGTCGTCAAACAACTACTGCCTGCCTGCTTGCCTAGGGTATAAAGCCATGAGATATGTTATATGTTTCGCACACACACCCCGAATATATGTCTCTCGGACAACCCAAGCATAAACAGTTCAGTCTAGACTCGGATAGACAGACAGATAAGACAAGACATCTATCCATCCATCCATCCATCCATCACGTTCCTCGAGGGATACCTCGGCCATGACAAAAACCAAACCAAAACTCCATCCTCATGCTAATCTTTACTACCCGAAACCCAACTCACCTCGGTCCCTCTCTATCTATAGAGAGGAGCTGTTGATAGGGGTTGGGTCGGGGTAGGTAGGCGAAGGCTGGATAATTTGGACATCAACGCATATGATACCAACAAAAGGAAAGGATGATGTCAGGTGAACCTAGATGAAGTAGCCTGGAATGCGCCGAAAGGCCCTGTTACGTCTCTGAGATTTCATTTATCTCCCTTGTTCTTCGTTGTGGTATCGTTTGTTTCTGTCGAATAGTGTATGTATATATGTGCGTCATATTTCTGGGCAGCATGTATTCCCGACGTTGCGCCTTACCATAATAAACAAGCCAGGCTTAAGCAAAATAAGACGAAGCATGATTCTTGCAGGGTATCCCCCCTTGCAAAGCCAAAGTAATATCAAAGTTCAAGGTGTTCAAGCATATAGATCATGCTCGAAAGAAGGTTGACGGCTTCCCACACGTCTATGTCCACTCGTTGGTGGACTGAAGATTATTATATCCAGTACCCGCTCAGTTTGCGGCTACGTGGACTCTAGTGACGCCAGGGGAATTTTCCGCAGGCCGCGATGGACTTCTCAAGCGAGATGCGGAAGGTTCAGCTCCATAGGAGACACCAGTTCGGTAGGCTGATAAGTGGCTGGCGGTATCACGCCATAACACTTCGTCCTATTCCACTGCTCCAGCGGAACCGTTTCAAAGTACCTCCGCTGCTTCTCAAGACTTCACGTCCACAATTGCCTCCTTCGGTAGCTGCGCTCATGTTGCCTGCACCACCCAGGCTACTGAGCGTTTCTTGGCGCCCAACCTCTCTCCCGATGACATATCCGGCTCCGAAGCCCACGACAGAGACCAGCACCACGACACCGGCGCTGACGACCCATGTGAGAAGAGTTGGGCTGATCAAAAAGGCATCATCGCTGGCGACTGTCCTCTTTTTCTTAGTGGCTCGAGGTGGTCTGGAGGCGGGTGTCGGTGTTGCTGCGCGCTTAACTTTCTCACTGGCGGTAGGCGCTGGAGGTGAGGAGGGTGGTGCCCTAGTTCGAGCGGGTTGGGTAGAGCCCCGAGACGGAGCTGGGGGCGGCGAAGGTCCCATCAGCTCGCTCTCCGCGGCGAAGCGTAGCGCGACTGGTTGACTACTATTGACAGGGGCAACACGTTCACCCAACTCCTTCTCGCCGTCCCGCGGGAGACTTCTCGCCGCCGCGGCGCAGCTGAGCAAGGTTGTCAGACTAGCCCGCAGGGCGGCGTCATTGTCAGCCTGATAGTTTGGTGACGCGAAGTTAGGTGTGCGGTCGGCCCGTGTGTACGATCGCCGGGCAAATGAAGGTCGTCTGCTATGCTGGGAGGCAGCCGAACTCGTCGAGTGTCGATGGAGGAGATGAGAGGGTGGGTGGGAAAAGGCGTTGGGTTGGGGGCGGAAGGGTTCAGATGGTGGCCTTCCCAGAGCCGTGGCATTCTCATCGGCATCTTCGTCGTCGCTCGAGTCAGCGACGGCCTGTACAGATAAGACTTGTCTGAGGGGTGTCTGGCGGGCGGCCTGTCCGGAGACGACATTCTCAGTTGAGCTAGTTAAGACATGATCCTCCTCGCTCTCAGTCTCTTCGTATTCCTCCTGACTGCTACTGCTGGCGCCAACGTGTCCCTGTCCCGGGTTTCGGTTTGCATCGACGCGCGCACTGGACTGCGCATGCGGACGTCGCTGTCGTGGGCGCAAGGACGAACCAACCTGAAGACCGGTGGTGTCAATCTCCTCGCCTATGGAGGATACCGACGAGGAGGAGGGATGCGAGCACACCTCCACCCAGGATTCTAGGTCTGTAAGCAGCTGTCGTTTACGTTGTCTATGTCGACTATGAATAGCCGACGACGAGGACTCACCATCATTCCGCTGTCGCCGTTGAGCTGGAGTAGTGGCAGATGCGGTGGCCGACCGGCTGGCTGGATAGCCCGGTCCGCCGGAGACTCTGCTGGTCGACGACATGTTGACGATGATGACGATGCTGACGATGCTGACGTCGGGGTTGTTGTCGTGAAGGCTTCGGGTTCGTGATAGTGACAGACCCGCGATGTTGCCGTTGTTGACCACTATCTACTATGCCTACCTACTGCTGTCGGGATAGGTGGTAGGCAGTCCAGGTAGAGCGGTAGGTTGGTAAGGTAGGGAGTAAGAGGAGGCGGATGGACGATGGTTGGAGAGGAGGACAACGATCGGGTTTCGCCAACCAGACTACTTCGTACGGGATACGACGATCCAAGGCGGTTCGGTACGTACACTAGTCTAGGCGACGTGCTACCTACGAGTTGGTGCCCAGTCCGGCTGTCCTTGGTCTGCGCGGTGCTGCTGCTTGCTGTAAGTGGTGGGTGGTTGCCGCACACGTATTCGCTCAATGGTTGGGTCAGATGCTACGGCGATGCAGGGTTTATCCAGAGATGCCAGATGCTTTTCTTCCATTCATTACCCGATGTGACGGACGGCGGGGTTATCTAGACTACCACCTGGATAATACTTTTGTTACAGGACTGCCCGACCTAGTATGTCAGTTGACGAGGCCAGACAGAACAAAGCATCTGGCAATGATGAGTGAGACTGACGGGCCGAAGTTTAAAAAAAGAAAAGCAGAACAAGGAAGCGGAAGAAGAAAAAGGGGTCAAAGCAGTGTGTGTGTGATGTACCAGTTCAAAGAGGTAAAGGGGAGGGGTGTGGTCTATGGCAAATGGACTCGGTCAAGCGTGGAGGTGGAAGGGGAGATTCGAGATGGAAGAGGAGGATGGATACCTAATGATGGTGATTGGGATGGTGATGATGATGTATGATGGCCAAGTCACGAGGAGGGTGGCAGTGACAGATAATACGGTACGTGATCAGACGGGAAGTAATCTCAGAGGGGGCACCTACCTAGAAGTATGTTATGGTGTGTAAGTCGTAAGGCAGTAGTAGTCCACTAGTGTAGGGGGTGCTGACTAGAAGCTGTAGAAGAGAGACAGAGTATGGGGGTTCACTACCTACTTAGTCCCTAGTACGTCTGATTGTAGCATCTGAGACAAGTGAGGTGGTAAGTACCTAGGTAGAATTGTAAGAAAATGTAGAGAGGGAGAAAGCTTCCTTTTTGTCCTTTGTTGTACCAGAAATATACTGTAATATCTACCTACCTAGTGTAAAGACTAATGAGTAGAGGTACTATCTACGTAATATAACTAGCTCATGAAGTATATCTACATCAGTGCATGGCATGTACATGAAGCGGCATAGTTTCCGAGGTACCGACGTCGAAACCCAGTGGGGGTACGGGGTACGGGTACCGGATTTAAAATACCTACATACCACATATTGCGGTGATCGCGCCAAATCAGCTGAGAAAATGTACGAATACCCAAAGTAGGTAGGTAGGCCTTGTTTGAATGGTTTGACGGGTGACTCCCTCCGATGATGTTCCCATCTAGTAGGTACACTATATTAGTGCAGCCCTCTGACCTGCAGCCCGCAGCCATACCCTGGGCCCCCCGGGCATCAACAAGGGTTGATAGGTTAGCTGCGCGCGATTGCCTAGGTGCCCACATGCTGGAAAGGGCAGTGCAGGCGCAGATGAGGCAGCTGTACATGGTGGCTGGCCGCATATACCTACTATGGATTACAGATTTCGATGCCTGAGCTTCCATCATGGATACTTTATGTACATATGTATGTATGTTGCTAAATGTGGAGCGAATCTGAATCTGGAAGGAAAAGCTTATTTTGAAATCATCTCCGTCATCATCCTGTAATCACATTGTCGTATGTCACTATTTCGCTCTACCTACCACCTAACTTAGGGAGGCAGTTATCCGAACTAGCTCAATACGTACACTACTCAGGTACTAAGTATAGTGTAGTACCTAGGGGGAGACCCTGTTTTTAAATAGGGTGGCTCCAGTATGGCATATCTATTTTAGGGAGTATATATAGTACCTATCTAATACTTTAGTTTTAATCTTTTAAAGCTAATATAGTATGCTATTATTATAATATTATTAGCTTAAGGTTAAATTTATTTAATAATAGTAAATTTTTTTTATTATAGTTAGTTAAATAAAATAATTATTTAGGTTTATAAATTATTTATTATAATTATATTATTTTTGTAACAAAAGAAATTATAGCTTAATAGTTATAGTTTAAATAATATTTTAATTAAAATTTTTATTAGTAAAAAGCTATAATAGTTAGTAATTATAGTGCTTTAATAATTAATTAATATATTATATATAGTAGTTAAATAAAAAGTATAATTAAGTTTGCAATTATAAATTTTATAAATATTAAAAAGTATTAATATAATTATATGCTTTAGTATTATATAAGCTTTAATATTATATTATGTTAATATTATTATAAATAAATTGCTAATATTAAGTAAAAATTATATTTAAGCAAATATTATACTTAAATAAATATTATATTTAAGTAAATATTATATTTGCTTTAAAATAAAACTTAAGTTAATATAAAATATATATTAAAATAATACTATAATTAATATAATAAATAATATATTACTTATATATAAAAATTATTATTTATATTTAGTTTTTAAGTATTTATATTATTAATAATAATTTTATATATTTATAACTTATATTTTATTTTTTATATAATATATACTAAGTATTAAATATAAAACTAATTAATAGTTAATTTATTATTGCTTAATGCTTTTATTAATTTTATTAGCTATTAAAACTAGTTAAACATTATTTGCTTTTATTATTACTTATAGTTTTTATTAATTTTTATTAATTATATATGCTGCTTTAAGTATTTTTATATTTATTTTTATATTTTAGTAAAATTGTTATAAATTATTACGGTATTATAAGTTTAAAAATACTATATTATAGAATTAATAATTTTACAAAAAGATAAAATAAGCAAAAAAACAAAAAAAAACAAAGTTAAGCAATAGTATTAAATAAAAGCTATAGCTATAATACTTATATAAATATTATATTTAAAAACTAAAATAAGGTTAATATATTAAAAAAATATGCTATACTATTTAGTAAGTGCTTAAATATATATTTAGCTATTAAAACTTTTTCTATAGTTTTAGCTAAATATATACTGCCTTATTTTTACTAATAACTAATAATATTAAATAATTATTATTTTTAAAATAAAGAACTACTATTTTACTTATTATTAAACATTTAATATAACCTAGCTATAAAATAAAAATTAAATAAATAAACTTATATTTTAATTAAAGTAAGTACCTAAGGTATTTAAATTTAAATAATTTAATATATAAAATATATAGCATAAAATAAGCAACGTTTTATTAAACTAAAAACTATATAATACTAGGCCTAAAGAATATATTACTACATAAAAAGTTAATAAAAAATTATAATATAAATAGTTAAAAATTAACTAATTATAAAATATACCTTAGTATATATAATAAAAACCTACTATAAATACTTTAAATATTAGCTTAAAATATAGGTATTTTAATAGTATAGCTATAGATAAAATAACTTACTAAAAGGTATATTATCGATTTATTTAATATTAAATAAATATAAATTAGCTTAAAATATAAAATGTTTTAACAGTATAATTATAAAATAATTTACCAAGAAATATATTATTGATTTATTTTATACTATTAAATATATATATAAGCAAAATAAAATATTAATTAGTTAAAATATTTTAATAATATATTAAATTAAATAAAGGAAATACTAATTAATTAAGAAATAATAAATTAGATTTAGGTATTAAAATCTTATTAAGTTATATTAATATTATATTTACGGTATTTTTGCTAAAGAAATACTATATAAGTATATTTTTGCGGTTTTTTATTAGCTTGTATAAATATACTTAAAAAAGCAATAATAACTATAAAAAAGAATTTAAATAACTATTTATTAGTATTTAACAAATAAAATAAAGAAATAAAATAGATATAAATAATATAAATATCTATATATAAAATAGATTTTAAAAAGTATATTATTTTTAAAGCTTTGTTATAAAAGAAAGCAAAAAAAAATAAAAAATAAAAAATAAGTTAGCAGTTAAGCAAAAATAATATAAATAGTAGTAATAACAAAAACAATAATATTAATTATAAAAACAATAATAAAAAAGCTTACCTAAATATATTAGTAAAAAAAAGCAAATAAATAAAGGTATTATATATTAATTATAAAAATAATAACATTAATTATAAGAATAACAATATTAATTACAAAAATAATAATATTAATTATAAAAACAATAATAAAAAAGGCTTACTTAAACGTATTAGTAATAAAAAGTAAATAAATGCTACTTTAAAAATATATTAATAGTAAAGCTAATAATAATAAAAGATAATTAAAATTATTAAATATATTAATAAAAGGTATTAAATATAAGAATAATTCTATATTAAATAAAATTAGCAATACTTTATAGCGCTTTAAAGTTTATTATATTTTACTGCTAGTGCAATTATAACTTATATTTCTACTTATTATTTAAAATATTAAAAAAGCAGCAAAAGCAAAATAATAATTCTAAGTTAAATATAATAAAAGATATATTATACTTAAAAATATTAAATTAGTAATAAAACTATTTGTTTTTTTATAAAGATTAATTTATATTAATAATTAAGCAAAAAATAAAAGATATAAACAGATATAGTTTATTAGTAATTTTAAAAAACTAAAAATGTAAGCTTTAACTTTTTAAAATTATATATAAATTATTAAAATCGCTTACTTTTAACATAAATAGAATTTTATAACAAATCTTTTTTAATATATATATATAACAAAGTTATACTATTATATATTTATATATATATTTATAAATATAAACTTTAAAAGTAAAACTTTTTATTTTTATTACTTTTTTATAATTGCTACCTATTATTACTTATATAATATATTATATATAATATTGCTAGTAATTATATATGCTTAAATAAATATAAAAATTAAAAATTATACTTATAATATCTACTATTAAGCTTTATTTATAAGTTATAAGTACTTATATTATATATATATTATAAAGTAATAAAAGATAAAAACTATTTTATTGCTAAATAATCTAATATTTAAATAAAAGTACTTTTAAAAGATTTAATATAAGTTGCTAATTTTTTATTTAATAAATAGAACAATTAAGTAAAATATTATAATTATTATTACTAGCTGCTGCATTTAAAAATATAATAATAATAAAAGTATGCTTATTTATATTATATTAATAAGTAAAAATACTGTCGACTTTAACTAGCTATATATTATAACTAGTGTAAATAAAGTCGTTAATTTATATATATATATATTATAAGATTTTATAAAGTATTAGTAATTGCTTTTTATAGTAGGTAAATAAACATATTTACTTAGTATTAAATAATAAATAGTTAACCTATTATAGTTTATATTTTCTAAAGTTTATATTATTAAATATGTTATAGTTTTTTTTATATATCGATATAAAAAGCTTTACAAACTTATAATTTAGGCTTAATTTCTATAATTAATTTATATTAAATAGTAAATTTTTTTGCAATATAATAACTTTTTATTTTATAATAAGTACTATAAGTAAATTAATATAGCATTAATTTTCTAATATTTTTAGCTTTTTATTATTATTATTATTATTTTTAGTTTTTAATGCTTCTATATACTATAAAAGTAATAAATATATATTATAAATTAAATTAAAATAGCTATAAATTTCTAAGTATATATATTTAAAAGCACTTATAAATCTAAAGTTTATACTTTTTTTTATATTAATTTATTAAATTAATATTTCTAATACTAAGTAATAATTAGTAGTAAGAATTTCTAATTTGTTTTACTTACGATAATATAAGTAACTATAAGTTATATATAATAGTAAGTTTACTTATATTAGTTTTTTTTTAATAATATATTTATTATTTAATATACTTTAAACTCTTTTGCTATTTTTTAAAAAATATAAACTTTAGTAAATATTTAGTAGCTTTTTAAGTTTTAAATATGCAAATATTTTAGCTTTTTTAAATAAAGCTTTTATATTAACAACTAAGTTAGCAAAAAAATTTAAAATACCTAATATATAAAATATATAAAATATACCGCTTATAATACTTATTTAATTATTATTATTTATTATACCTTTTATAACTTAATTATTTTAGCATATATATATACTAATTATACTAAAATATACTATAATATAAAAAATAAACTAAAGCAACTTATGCTTACAATATATAATATTTATAAATAACTTAAAAGTAAGCTAAAAAAAATATCTTTTAAATATAAAGAAATTTAAGCAAGCAATATTTTAATATAAAGTAACAATAATTTCTTAAGCTAAAAGCAAATCCTGCCGCTTAATAAATCGGTTAAATAAAAATATTTAAAAATTAAACTTAAGCAGAAATATAGTAAAAAAATCCAATATAAATTATCTTTTTTAAATATAACTATTTTTAAAATTAGCAAAAACAAAAAGCTATTTATTATTTTAAGTTTTATATTAAAAAGCTATAGTAAAATTAAGCTAAATATAATTATTAAAAAGCTAATAGTAAAACAAAATAAGTATAATAATAAATATTTCTATATACTTTTATATTTGCTATAAGTTTAAGTATACTATTAGAAACTAAATATAATAAAAATATAGTAAAAAAAAAACTTTTAAAACTTTTATATAAATTTATAATAATATTTTTTTAAAATAATCTTATTAAGTAAAATATGCTATATAGTTTTAATAAGGCTAATAAATTTAAAATAAGTTATATTAATAGGTTAACTATAAAAGAAATTAAAACTTAAAGCAAATAATAATATAGCATTTATAATAGCTAAATTTTTCTTTAACCTAAAGTTTTTAAATATTTTATTTTGCTTTTTAACCTTTATATATTTAACTTTTTTATAAATAAATATTATTTTATTATAATAATAGCTAAATTTAATAACATTATACTTTAAATTATATTATAGTAATTTTAAAATTATATAAAACTAATAAAATTAAAAAGCTTTATAGTTTTTATAGCTTAATAGGTCTTATATTTATAAAAAATCTTTTAAAAAACATATAGCAAAAGAAACTATATATACTTAAACTTTACTAATATTTATATTATAACTTAGCGCTAAATAGTTGCTATAAAAAAGCTTTTTAAAAAGATATAATATTTTTATACTAAATAAACCTATAATTAATAGTATAATACTTAAATACCTATTAGCGATATAATCTAAATAAAAAGTAAGCAGAAAATATATACTAGTTATTGCTTTATATATATTTTAGTATAAGCTAAACCTATTAATAAATATTTTTATAGTAATAAAATTAATAGCTTAAATTTAAAATTATAAAGCTAATTTACTTTTAGTTTTAACTTTATTTTAAATTTGGCGTAATATAAACTAGTTAAACATATAAATATAAACAAGTATTTATTTTTGGACTAAAAGTTAACTTTATTTTATATATATTTAATAATTATGCTTTTTAATATAAAACTAATATATTATTTTTCTTTTTTAAAATTAAACTTATAATTAATATAAATATTTTTAATATATTATATAATAAAAATAAATAAAATAAAAAGCTTTTAGCTTTATATAAGTATAAGTTTAGTTATACTAAGACTTTATAAAATAAAATTATATATATTTGCAATATATTAGAATTTTATTTTAGTTTTTTTAAAAAAGTTTTTAAAATTATAAACTAGAGCAATTAAAATAATAAAATAATTATTTAAAAAATGTTTAGTTTTATTAAAGGCATAATATATAATATGCCTAAAATAAGCAACTATATAATTATTTTTAGCTATTACTTATTAATACTAATAAGTTAAATTTAAATATATAAACTAAACAAAGTTTAATAAAAAAATATTTTCTTTTTATTTATTTTTAATAAAGTTATTAAATATAGTATATATTAATTCTTTTTATGCTTTTATTTACTAAAACTTAGTAATATAATAAATAAACTAGCTTAAGCCTTAGTATATATATTAACAATATAATAGTAAAATTAATAGCTTAAAAATATAATTTTTTATATTTAGTTATACTAAGTTTTTAGTAAGTAAAATATAATTTAAAAGCTTAGCAATATTTAATTTTACTGTTTTTTTATTATTATATATTTTAAAAGCTATTTAGCAAATTTATCTATTAAAATAAGCTTTTATTTAAGCAGAGTAAATAAATTGTTATATAGTAAAGTTTGTATAACCTTATTTAATATTATTTAAGCTTACTAAAATAGCTTAAACTTAGAAAAAAAAAGTGCAAATTTAAACTCTATTGCTATTATAGTAAGCTTATCTAAGTTATATTTTTTTAAGTTATTATAGCAGAAAATATTAGGTTTTTTTTTATTATTATTACTATTTTTAAATATAAATATATTTAACCTAATAAACATATTATTAGGGTTATTTTTAAGTACTTATAATAGTTTTACTTTATTAGCTATTATATTTTATATATTAGATAGTATAAATTTACTATTATTTCGTTTAAATAAAATATTATTATTATATATATTTTTGTTATTAATTAACTATTTTAAAATTACGTAAACTATATTAAAAGCATTTGCTTAAACAGAAGTAATTTTATAGTTATTATATTATATTAGTAATAAAAGGTTTTTATTGCTAAAGCTACTTAAAAATTTATTTAAAAGATATTTTATAACTATAATATTTATTTAGTTTTTAATATTTATTATAGCTAGCTTTATATTATTAATACTTTTTATAAAAAGTTTTAATTTTATAAGTAGCTATAATTTAAACTATATAATGTTAAAAATAGTATATAGTATATAATAGCGGTTATTTCTATAAAGTGTAGCTATAAGCAAATAGGCGTTTTATATTATAATAAAAAAAAAACATTATAATAAAGCGTTTTAATTAAATAAAATTAATAATAAGTAAATATAATATTTAGTATTAAAATTTTAATATTTAAAGCATAAGTTTAATATATTAAGCGCTAATATTAGTATACTAATTTAATACTTATTAAGTATTAGTATTAAGTATTTATAACTTATTTATATTATTATATATAAAATAAAAGCTATATATAAGCTACCTATTTTTTATTTTCTATATTATATCTAGTATAATTCTTTTTTTATATAACTACTTTTTATTTACTAACTTGCTCTCTAATATTACTTCTTATTTTGCTTTATTATATAACGGCTTTTTTTATATTTTAATTTATTAAATCTATTTTTAAAAAAGTTATATGTTTTACTACTTAGTTATAAAGTAGTTTATTTTTATAATAACTTTTATAAGCTAACTAAATTTTAGTAATAGTAATAATAGGCATAAGCGTTACTATAAAAACAATAAACGATATACTAAGCCGGCTTAGTTTTTAAAGCTTTATTTTAAAAATATATTTATACTAAAAGTACTAAAAAAACAATATAACTTCTAGCATATAAAAGATATCTTATATAGTTTTATAAGCTTAAAAAATAATTAGAATAACAAAAGCTTAAATAATTTAAATGCCTTTTTTAATTAAAACATTATAAATTTTATAGTAAAACATTTATATATATTAATTAAAAAACTAATAAGTTTTATTTTTAGCTAAAAATAGCTATAGCAGCTTATTTAAATTAAGTTATAAAAAAGAAGCAATATATAACAAAAATAAATAAAAAATAAATAATAAATCTTAAGCTTTTTTATAAACAGCTTAAGCTTATAGCTTAAAAAGCATTACTTATTATATATAATAAAATATTTATATAAAAATATATTAGTTTTTATTTCGCTTAATTTAAAGGCTCTAAGTTTTAATAAATTATAAATTTTATAATTAAACGGTTTTAAGTAAACTATAACTTATAAAAAAGTTGCTATCTTAAATTTATTAAAGTTTATTTTTACTTTATAAGCAAACAAAATTAAACCAATAATATTAACAAAAATAAAAGTATATTAAAAAGCTTAAAATAAAAAAGCTTATACTTAAATTAGTTAACTTATATACTAACTTATAAATATACTTTAAAAAAAAGTTTACTATAGATATATTTTATACTATTTATACTTAAATTTATAGCTAGATTAATTTTAAATTATTTATTAAAAATATCTTAAAGTTAAAATATAATATATATATTAGTATAAAGTTTATATTATTTCTTTTTTTTATTTTAAAATAGCATACTAATTTAAATATAAATATTTTTACTAAAATATATATTTGCATAAAATGTTATTTTAATTAGCAATAAGTATATAACTTTAAAAAAGCTATAAAAAAAATATAATAGGACTAAGATTTTATATTTAACCGGTTTAACAATTTATATATAAAAGCTAATAAATTTTAAAAAGATTTTAAAATTAAAAAGCTAAATTAGCTATATAATATAAGTAAAACTAACTAAATTTAGCTTATTAAAAAAAACAAGCTAATCTTATAGCCTAAAAATAACAAATATATATTTTAATTAAGCGCTATATTCCTAAAAGTGCTTTTATATACTTTAACAGCTATTAAAGAACCTAAAATAATAAATCTAACGCTTTTTAAAAAGTCGATTAAGAATTACTAAAGGTATAAAAACAAAAAAAAGGTAGCGCTAAAATCAAATTCTTTTATAAAAACCTTAGCTTTAAAAAAACAATATACTATTAATTATTTTAATAAGTATTAGTAAATAACTAAAAAGGAAAACGCTTTTATAAAAAATAGTAGTTTAAATAATAAAGCAATTAATAATTTATAACTAAGTATTTTAATAAACAAGAAATTAATAACAAATAAAAAGCTTAATAATAAAAAAGTATTAATAGCATTTAAAAATTATTAAATAATATAAACGATTTAAAATAAATACTACTTACTTTAGAAATTTTATAAGCTAATACAAATTAGCAACAATAATTTTTTAACAAATATTAGTAATTATAACAACATAAATAATACCGGCAATATTGCTACAGCTAATTAGTAGCTATAATAACTAATAATATAAAATAATTAAATAATAATATAAAATACTTAAACAATAACAGGTGCTACGCTAGTATTATTAACGGCTATATATACTGCAGTTATATAAAATATAAAAACCAGAGCTTTTAAAGACATATAATTTATACTTATATATAATAAAGAAGTAGTAAACATATATATTAAGTTTTTAAATAAAATTAAAGCTGCTTTATAGCAATATTATCTAATAGTAGTTATAAAACCTATTATAGCTTAGCAGTAGCAGAAATAGTATATTTAAAATATCTAGGTACTATAGCTATAATATAAAATAATATCTTAAATATACTTTATTTTGGCATATTTATTACTAAATTTTAAAATTTTACTACTAAATTTAATAAATTATATAATTTTACTACTAAAATAATTAATATAATAAATTAAACTTTAATAAATTTAAAATTTAGTTACTTTTTTTTAAAATTAATAAAAATAAAATAATAAAAATATTAGTAACTTTTATTAAATATATAATATTTTTAAAATATTTTATTTACTTAAATATACAAAATCTAAGTATATATAAATCCTATTATATATATATATTATATAAATATACTTTAAGATTTTTTAGTTTAATTTTATATTTTATAGCTTAATAATTATAAGCGCTTTATAAAACTATAAAGCTATTACTTAAAAAACTTAAAATAACTTTTTAATATAATAATTTTTATAGCTTAATTATAATATATTGCTTAAATAGCTAAAAAGTTTAATTAAGTTATAGTAACTTAAGATTATATATATTTTTAAATAAAATAATTATATAATATAATATATATACTAACTATAGTACCTAAAAGTTAATTTTTAAAAAAAGTATATACCTTTTATATATTATAAGCCTTATTATCTTATATTTAATTATAACCTTTTATACTATAACGCTTTATAATATATTACTACTTTTATAACTTTAAATTATACTACTATATTATATTACAAATATGCCGCATATATATATTATTTCTTAATTTAATTAATAAACTGCATTTTCTACTAATACGCGCACAAGAATTATTAAGTAAAACTAATCTAATATTTTATACTAAACCGTTTTTTTACATAGCTTAATTAATTAGTACTTAGTAAATTAACAAAGTTAGGTTATATTAGTACTAAAAGTAATACTTTTATAATTTTCTCCCTGTTTTATTATTTATTTATTATACCTAATATTTTAAAAACTTTTTTTTATTTATTTTTTATTTTTGCTATAGATATTTACTACAATAATATATAGCTATTTAATCTGCTATATCTACTATATTATTACTATTTCTAAAATATTAAATATTTCTATTTTTATTAAGCTAAATATAAAACTACTATTATAATAGGCTATAGTAACACATATTTTCTTTTATAATATTAGTAGCTTAGTATTATAAAAAAACATAAATTAAATTATTATATCTATTTTATTTACATTATTATAGCTTAAATATATTTAATAGTATTTTATATATATTAAATATTATACCTTTTATATTTATTTAAATATTATTATATAAATAAAATAATACTAACTTATAATATATTTTAGTTATTATATTTTATACTTATAATATAATCTTTTATAATAAAGATATTGCTAAAGTTTTTAAATTTATTTGCAGTTATAAGAACATAAAAGCAAAAAACCGCCTTAAATATATATTAAAAAAGTACTAATAATAAATAAACAATGCTATTTTTTGCTAAAAGATAAATAATATATAAATAAAAGCTTAATAAACTAAAAAGCCTTTGTTTAAATAAAATAATAAATACTTAATTTAAACAAATATATTTATAAAAAAGTTTAGTATAACATTTTATAAAATCTAAAAAAATATTAAAAAAAGTAATCTAAAGTAATTTCTTAATACAATTTCTTTTTTTTTATATCTTTATATAGTATAAGTATATAAAAGCAAAAATAATTTCTCTTTAAAGCTTAATTAAAGTTAGAATATATATATTAATAATTGCTTTATAAACTTGCTAAGTTTACGGTACTATAAACTGCTTTATACTAGCTTTATTATTTAGCTTAAAGAAGCAGCAAGTTTTATAAAACTATATATACTTAATAGTATTCTGTTTCTAAAAACGTTTATTTATAAAATATTTATGCTAAAAAAGCAAGTTTAAAAAGTTAGCTACTTTTATAACAATATAAAACCTTAGCATTAAAATAATAATAAAAATAATATAAATAATAACAAAGATAATATAAACAATAACAAAGATAATATAAATACCAAGTATAATAAAAATAATAAAGCTAAAGATAAAATTAATAGTAATACTACAAATAATAACAATAGTAAAACTAAAGCTATTAAGCATAAAGATAGCATTAAGTATAAAAATAGCGTTAAGCATAATAATGCTGTTTAATAAAAAGTAAATAATTTTAATAACCTAGCTAAGCTAATTTTTAACTTTATACTTAAAAGTTATATACTCTAAGATAAATTATATTTATTTTATACCTAATTATAAGCTATAGTACTATAACTTACTAATTGCGATATTATAATATTATATATTAAATATATATTTTATTTTTTTTATTAGTAATACTAATTTGTTTAAAAAAATAGTTTCTTTAATATATTTATTTATAATAAATCTATTTAAGATTTAAATTATATAAAATTGCGTTAACTTATATAAAGAATATTTATATTATTTATATAGTTTAGCATTTATATTTTGTAATTAAAAAATATTAATATTTCGATATTATTATTTATATAACTTAGCGTTTAAATATTATGATATTTTAAATTAAGAAATACTATTTTAAGTTAATTACGTTAATTTATAAGGTTTAGCGTTTAAATATTGCGATCTTTTAGTTTAAAAAATATTAATAAAGCATTAAAAAAATATAATATAGCTAAAGTAATAAATAAAAATAAAGACAACGTTTTTTTTTTATATAGTTTATATATTAAAGCTTTATGCTTTATAATAAAAGTATATCGGCGTTTGCTAGCTCTATATTTTAGATAGGTTATTCTTAGGTTTATAAAGTAAAATATAAATAGTAATTTAAATTATACCTTTAATTATTAGTACTACTTTTTTTATAATTATAATACCTTATTTAAATTATATATATTATTTTAAGATTAAATATTATATTTATAAAAACAGCCTTTTTTAGTTGCTTTATTTGCTAACTAATCTTAATTTTTATTTAGCTTTAATTGTTTAATATATAAAATACTGCAAGTATACCTTTCCAAATTTATATTTAAATATTTTATATATTTTATACTTAACTATAATAACTAAAATTATATATTATTTATATGTTTATCCAGTATTATATTCACAGTATGCGAAAAGAGAATATAAGGCTTTTTTGCTTTATAAAATGAATTAAACTTAACATATATTATTTATACTGCTTAATTTATTATATTATATTAACTAGTATATTAAAAAGCTTACTAATTATTAATAAAACTTTATTTACTTTATATAGCAACATTAAATAAGCATATTTTAAGCTATATATTTAGGCTTAATTATATTAAAAAATAATTATAATTATATATTCTTTAATATAGCACCAATATTTATTAAATAATATAAATATTAAATTAATATAATAAAATTAAATGTTTAAATATTCTAAAATAAGATTTTATTTATACTATAAATATATAATTAATACTAATATTTATTAAAAGTAAAATATTAATACTTATTTTTAAATTATTATATTTTTTATTTTTAGTTTATATAGGCTTAATAATTAAGGTATCTTAATTAATATAAAGTTTAAAACTTAATATAATATTAATCTAGTAATTAAATTTATATATAGCTACTATAGCTAGTATAATTTATAAACTATAGCTATACTATTATTAGAATAATAATAATGTTTTTTTAACTATATAAAGTAATCCTTCCGATACTATAATCCCTATATAAAACTAGGTCCACGCCTACCGCCCTGCTAACATCATGCCCTAAAACGGGGTCCCCCCCTATATAGGTAGTTAGACAATTTGTGTTAATTAAAGACCAGGATCTATCTTACAGAGGTATTCTTATCTTAGGTAGGTACATGTACTCACTCGTGATGATCATTAATCCTTCAATTCTGTTTCTCTCGATTGCCTATATCCCATCTGACTAAGGATCAGCTATATATACCTAACTACCATAGGAATAACAAAAAGCCGTGCCAAGTCTTAGCTCAGCATTGATGTTGATAACATATATATCTCGTCCTAAATACTAACATATGCAGGTATCGGTACGATCAGGTAATGTTATAGAACTTCAATTTTCGACAGAGAGACAACATCAGCAGCATATCAGACAATCTCAGAGTTTGGACAGTCAGATAGATATGAGTCCGCACCACTTGGCTGAGTTCATGCCTACCTAGCGTTTCACCACGTCGGATAGCGCACCATCGACATACCATATTTTTTCCAAAATGGCGTGCTCCTATCATGTTAAAAATAAAATAAAATAGGTGAATTAAGAGCTCCCCTAGGCAGCAAACGGTGATGTCGCAAACTGCTTCGCGCCGCTTGTGTTATCAACCGTGCCACCTACCTACGTCGTCTCTCGACATCAAGTCCTCCATCCCAATTTTGTCCGCGAACGCCACCACGTCTTCAGCCAGTCTCCATGATAGGACTCTAACAGAAACGTCAAAATGCTACCCTTCCATCCCAAGACCGAGGAACCGGCGACATCTACGTAGCCTAGGTACCACGGTATTCGAGAGATTAGACAGCGTAGATAAGGTAGGTACTTAATTCAAGACGCCCCGACTAGCCTTGTCAGAAAAGTGTCTAGTAGCGCTTATCCCATATCTCTGGCGCCTTCGACGTACCTACATCAAAGTCCAGACCAATGCACTAATATACCTATAAGACCCTGAAACTACTGCACACTCGGGGACCAGGCGGTGACCACTGACCAGCGAACGTCTTCAAGTGGGGATCGCCAACAAGTGGTCTAGACCTTGTTCTGTATAAACTCTCTCTCGTCGCAGTGATGGAAATCTTAGCAATATTAAATTGAAAACAGAGCATTAGAGTTCTCAGTATAAAAAAGCTATCTAAGGCAACGGCAATACTGGTTTTACATGCTACAAGAGGTGGGGTATATGGGAATACTCACCGACGACCACTTCATGTTTCCAGGTCCGATATACCAAATGGTATGGGTGGACAGGAGGTATCAACCAATGCATATACTTTTGGGTGTTCGCAAAAAAGCGAGCGGACAAAGCCAACCACAAAGCCCTCGAACGCCGTCATAAGCCCTCATAGTCGTGGAAGCGTGGTCCACGTCAAGATGCTCAAAATGAGCATAAGACATTTCCTACCACCCTCGCTCACTAGAAGCCCTCGGTGCCCACAGAGGAAAAGCCGATCATAACAAGTGAAGCGTCGTCTGACAGCAACAGTTCAAAGCGCCAAAATGAATCCCAGACATTAGCGCATTCATGAAGCCCTCAGCCATCAGAACCCACATAGGAGTCGCCCCCAGATCAAGCCCACAGGTAAATCACAGCTTCGAGACGAAGCTTAGCCCTCAAAGCCCACAACCTCAGCGAGGCAATAGTTTTTGTAAAGCCGACAACCCACAAAGCCAACCAGTGTGTTTGAAGAGCCCTCAGAACGCATCACGTGCGGCTATGACACCTTAAAAGGTGGTCTGTGACAGATTGGTCAGTCACTATAGTAGCATGTATTATTCGGGAGTCCTCTTACCTTCTTGCCCTCAAATGGTTTACCACGACCGCCACCAAAGCCCCCGCGACCACCACCGCGGCCACCACCGCGACCTCCGAAGCCGCCGCCGCCGCCGCCGCCACGACCTCCACCTCGGCCGCCAAAGCCCCCACGACCGCCTCCACGACCACCGCCGCGGCCACCACCGCCACCACCTGGGCCATCACGGGGAGGACGCTGACCAGCGAAGTCCAAGCGGACGGCACGAGCACCACGACCGTCTCCGATATAGGCACCGTTCTTCGCGTTGAAGACGCTCTTCGCGTCTTCGACCGAGTTGAACGTCACATAACCAAAGCCTTTGGGGTTGCCAGAGTCACTGAGAGTAGTTAGTAACCGTGTGCGTAGTCAGGAGGTGGAAGCTTGTTGGCAACATACGGATCCTTGGGAAGACGGATACTCTTGACCTCGCAGGTCTCACCGAAGAACGCGCCGACCACATCCTCATCAACATCGAATGGCAAGTTGCCCACAAAAAGGGTATCACTCTCGGGGCTAACAGAGTCTCCGAATTGCTTAGCGCGATCATTCACGCGGGCGCCAGTGCTCTCCTCGCCAGCAGGACGAGGCTTCGAGGGATCAAGATTCAGTGCCCGACCCTCAAGCTCATAGCCTTGCATTTTCTCAAAGGCGGCCTTAGCGGCCCCGTGAGACTCGAAATCAACGTATCCAAAGCCGCGAGACCGTTGCATGGCCTTATCGGTCACAACACGTGCGTTCGACAAGCCCTCACAGTCCTTAAATGTCTCGTATAGGATGTCGTCAGTGACACCCCAGCCCAAGTTGCCAGCAAATAGGGTCGTGTATAAATCGCCCGATGTCTCTTCCATCTTGGTCTTCTTAGAGGAAGTAGATACTTCTTCTTCGGCCTTGCGCTTCTTAGGGCTTTCGGGCTTCTTCTCTTCGACCACTTCGGAGTCGTCTTCAGAGTCGTCCTCGGAGTCTTCCTCGGAGTCGTCAGAATCGCTCGAGTCTTCGGCAGAAGACTGGTTCTAGATCAGCTATTGTTCGTAACTGGAAAATATGACTTGAGAATATGAATGACTTACATCAGCCTTGCTCTTCTTCGCATCAGCGACCTCTGCCTCAGAGTCGGAGGAATCAGAAGAGTCGGAGTCGGACTCAGCCGCCTTCTTTGATTTGCCGTTGGAAGTGGCCTTGATAGCAGCCTTGGCTTCTTTGGGATCAGCCTTCTTGTTCTTCTTGCTCTTCTTGTCAGAATCAGAATCGGAATCGTCCTCAGATGCAGATGAATCAGAGTCGGAGGCGGCGTCGTCCTCAGACTCGTCACTGCTTGCCTCTGATTCAGATTCAGACTCGGACTCGACCTTCTTCTTCTTCTTGAGGTCCTTGGCCTTGCCGTTAGTGGCGGCCTTGGTAGCAATGTCCTTCGCCAGCTGCTTGGACTTGGCCTTGGGGCTGTCGGTGGCCTTGGTGACACCCGCCTTCTTCACTGCAGTGAGGGGGTCGGCGGCCTTCGCGGCCTTGCCGTTTGCTTGCTTAACCTTGCCCATTTTGAGAATTGTACGAACAAAGGTAGGATCAGACAGGTGCAAGAGGTAATTGGAGATGAGGAAGAAAGGAAGGATGGTGTGAGGACGAGAAAGTCAAGGTAGGTAGGTAGGAGGAAGCTTGCTAGTATTTATGCGGGACAGAGCCTTGTTAGAAAATTTCTTAGACTTGCGACCAAAAATTTTGACCTGCCAGTGGGGCATAGCGTAGGCGGTGAAGCTTAAGTGGACACAGAGACCCACCTAAGTGTGCACGACATCTCCACTAGGGGTAGCTACGGG
The DNA here is from genome assembly GCA_022578855.1 of Nemania serpens. Lineage (NCBI taxonomy): Eukaryota > Fungi > Ascomycota > Sordariomycetes > Xylariales > Xylariaceae > Nemania > Nemania serpens. The sequence continues at coordinate 154,909 of MU396682.1, read as the reverse complement.
TATCGAGGTACAGTGAATACCAGCAGGTACGTAGGTACTAACCTACTTCTAGGTACAAAGTACCTGCTACCCCAAAAGGTAGTTCACGCCAAGACAAAGCACGTGACTCAAGCCTTTTGGCCAACTCAATTCCCATCCATGCCAATGAGAGAAGCTCGGATACGTCGAAGCTCATCAGCTGCTGAGCGATCGGAACGCAACAGTCGCCCATTGTACCGACACGTATCTTCGCCCCAAGCCCCCGGGGAACCAGTCCAAGCTGTTAAAAAAACGCCCGGCGAGAGACACGAGCGCATTTATTCGATATCGCCATGCCGACCCCCGAATCCGCCGCCTTCCTGGCTAAGAAGCCGACCGTCCCCCCGACCTTCGACGGCGTCGATTACGACGACAACAAGAGGCTAAAGCAGGCCCAGGACGCCATCATCCGCGAGCAGTGGGTGCAGGTCATGATGGGGCGCCTGGTCCGCGAGGAGCTGAGCAAATGCTACTACCGCTCGGGCGTGAACCACCTCGAGAAGTGCGGTGCCTTACGAGGTTAGTTACTTGGGCCCCGGGTAGCCTCTGGGTCAATCGAGTTCTCAAGGGGGGGGAACGCCCCCTATCGAGTTCTACGAGGGGCGATTTACCGGTTGATTGGGCTGTGGGCTAATGTGGTGGGCAGAGAAATACCTCCAGATGCTCAAGGACCACAAGGTACGGGGTTACCTGTTCGAGCAACAGAACTATATCGATTCAAAGAAATAGAGAGAGCACGCCATTTCGTTCTAGAACAACATTTTAAAAAAAACCTACAAGGGACGGCATTTCGGGGCTTTCAATGGGCATGGGAAACCAGGTCCGAGGGAGATAGATTGCAAGGAAAGCGGAACTATGAGTGACATCTCGAGTCCGCGGTGAAGGCGCCCTGAGATAGATAGAAAGACGCTCACCAGGCCTGTAATTGTACGTAAGCGGCGCAGAAGAGAAGCACCTGTGCAATTGAACTTGTCGATTGAAAATGTCTCGTTGGTTGAGCATGGTTCTATTTCATCTATTGCTAGGTAGTCTTCAATACGGTAGAGCTACTACTATGATGTATGTAGGTACCTGATATTATGGAGGTACGTACATGGCCCGGCTGATCGGCCAATCCGCCCTCAAACCGCCGATCAACCAACCCCATACAAAATTTCTGGAGCTCTACAGTAAAATAGATTGTAGCCCCGGAACCCGTTCACCAGCAGCGACCGCCAGGATCGTCAATTGCTCCCCATACCAACAAACCCTGCGCCATCTGCGCGCAAGCGACCGTTCCCTAACACGAGCTCGCCAGGCCCGGCACAAATCCAGACCGAAAAATGATCTGCCGGCGATGTCTGCAGCGGGCCTCGGCGCTACGCACAGGCACAAGCACAGGCACATCTCGAGCCCCAGGCGCCTCCTCCTCCATCAGCAGGAGTCTCACGATCCATCACCGGCCGATCTCGAGCACCGCGACGAGGCGCTATGCCACGCCCGCGGCTACTCCTACTTCTACTACTACCGCTGCTGCGGATGCGACGACAGACCCGCCGCTGAGCACACCGCTAGCCGACGGCCAAGACGCGGGAGCCGAGGACCGCCTCTCGACATGTATCGAGGGCACCGTCCTCTCCGGCCTCAACTACTTCAAGAACCACCAGGACCCCGTCGCGCTCGCCGACAGCGCGTACCCGGAGTGGCTCTGGCGGTGTCTGGACGTGCAGAAGAAGGCAGATGAGGGAGAGACGGATGAAGCCGGAGACGAGTTCTGTAAGCTCTTCCTTTCCCCTTGCTAGTGCACATACACATACATACATACATATATATATATATATACAGAACAACCATGCACAGCCCTCCCTCCCGCCGTCCCAGCTTCAACCGAATGAATCACTAACCATCCCCGCCCACCCCGCGTGGAAACAGCCAAGTCCAAGAAACAGCGCCGGGCAGCCGCCAAGCGGCAGCGGTCTCTCGAGGCCAAGCTGCTGGCCGAGGGCAACCTCGAGGCCCTGGCCCCCAAGATCCCGCTGCACCACCAGACCATCAACCTCCCCGCCAACGACGCCGGCACCACCGAGGGCGCCGTGGCCGCCGTCGACGCCCGCGAGGAGCTGCGGCGCTCCATGCGCCGCGAGCGCAAGGCCAAGATCAAGGAGAGCAATTACCTCAAGTCCATGTGATGATGCAGTCCCGATTGACTGACTGATCGACCAACCCCATCCCTCGTCCCTCTTCCCGCTCCCCGCTTCCCCCCCCCTTCATAGAAGAGAGAAGCGGCGACTGCGATCCGAGGACTGGAGCAAGAGGATTCGATTCTTGGGTTGTGGCTTCTTGGCGGTGCCCCTACGTACAGATCTTTCGCCCTTATATTCTCCTAGCTTAAGATCGAGGCTGGGACAGACTGCTTCGGGCTTCATGATCCTGTTTCTTTCGGTGTTGAACGTATGCACGATACGTATGTATCGTGTAGGAACGTCCCCGACCCGAAAGAAGCGAGCCAAAATTAAACGAGGTCGAGGACCAGGGCAGCGAGATCAGAGCCGAGGCGAGATGAGATGAGACGAGGCAAGGCCGTCATCTGTCCACCTACCTCTCTCCCCTGTATATGTGTGGAAATGTACAAATAGTTGAATGAAAAAAGAAACCTAAAGTGTCAAGATATCGAACTCGAGATATCGTGTCCAGGAGTCGCGTGCAAATGAATATACCCATGGTCACTTATGAGATGCCCGTATATAAGGTGGTTTAGCAGTTGATGGTGAGTAAAGCGACTGTATGCAAGGATATTGCTTGAATTATATAACAAATAGCAAAGCTACAGCTTAAACAAGCAGAGTGGGTATCAATTGAAGGAAACGTTTTCTCGCCGGGGCCCCCTTTTTGCCTTTAATCCCTTGTCCGTCCGTCTTTTCGCATCCCGACCGGTACCATCAGATATACCCAATATAGTCATCCATATCGTGCGTACAACCAGAGGGGGGTACCGCCTTTTGCCATTGTACTCGTCAGATATAGAAGTCGTCATTAACATCGTGCTGGATGTTCTTCTGGCCTGATTGGTCCTCGCTTCAGCCGAACAAGCTTTCTATATCTTTATCTGATGTGAACGACGTGTCTGGAGTGTCGCCGGACGCACTTCCTTCGCTCATGGCACTTGAGGACAACGCTGCTGCACGGTCCTGTTTTCTGCTACTTGCCACGACATCTTCTTCCAATTGCATCTGTGCCAGTGGGACCGTCATTACAGTGTCTGTAGCCGTAGATTGACCACTGAATACTGCTTCCCCATTCCCATTGGGGGTCGTCTCAGTAACGTGCTTTATTACTTCGGTAGAGGTGTTTCCAGCTACGGAGAGCTCCTAGTCCTCTTCCGTTAAACCAAGAGCAGCCTTCTTGACGCTGATCTCCTTTTTGATGCTTTCGATGCTTGAAGAGAGACGTTTCCTGAGAATCGGCATCGTTGTTATCTCGAGTTTCTTCTCGGCTTCTTGTAGCTGCTTTTGGAGATCGTGAAGCTCGCTGAGTTGTTGCTTGCGTTCACGATCTCGGCCGCCATCATCATCGTCCGCCTCATCGTCGTCGTCATCATCTTCATCCGAAATATCTTCTTCTTCTTCGTCTTCTTCCTCCTCTTCTTCTTCAGACACCTGTTCTTCGGGAAGGGGTAGAGGCGTATTCGCACCCATAGTCACAGGCGTGGCAGCCTCTGCCTGTGTCACCGGTGTGCCGCCTCCGGGTTCTTCGTCATCCGCCAAGAATTCTCTCAATAGATCTTCTTCTTCCAACTCCGCTTCGGCATCCATATCCACATCTTGCTGTGTTTGGTCTCCGAAGTAATCATCTGGGTCAAGTTCGCCTTCAGCATCCTCGTCATCTTCGTAATCCGCGTAGCCGTCGTCCTCCACGATCAGATCGGTTTTGACTTCGTCTGCTGCCGCGTCGTCCTCAAGAAGCTTGGCTACCAGGTTTTGGGTGCGCTCCCACTGCTTCTCCGATAGGGTCCTCCTGAATCGCCGATTCCGAGCATCGTGCATAGGGGGCGTGATCCCGTGAGGCCACCTGAGCTCGTTCTTCGTCACCATAGGAGGCAACGGCATTGCCTTAGCTTCGCTCTCGGTGTTGACGACAGCAAAGCATAGTAACATCTCAGTTACGTCAGAGTTCTTCATCATGCTTCTACGATCCCAAGTCTTCATGGCTTCGGTTATCGTGGGTAGTTGGACCAGGACAGCTGCATAGTTGATGCCATTGATGGTCACCATCGCCCGACGATCTCTGCTGTCGACGAACTGTACGGAGAAATCCGCACCACCGCTGCCCTTGGGCTGACCTATTGTGCCTTCTGCCAACGCCTTCTTTAGGTACTCGGCAGGCTCGCCATCCATGACGCGGAGGATGAAGTTACTCTCTCGCTGAGGATCTATTTCGCGGTCGCTCGCCTCGGAGTCGAAGGCATCACCGGGCGTGTGCAGGACGGGCTCTCCCTTGGGTTTGAACCGGATAGCGCTGATGGGCGTGCTGACGGCGTGGGGGGTAACAGGGGAGGCTTTGAGGATCTTTTGAGCGACCTTGTGTGTGAGTTTGATGGTCTTGCTGGGGCGGGACTCGGCTCGGGTGACGGATAGTGGGGTGTCGTCGTCGCTGTCGTAGCCGCGTTTCTTGGATTCGGTGAGTTTCGCGGTGGGTTTCGAGGTTCGGCCAGCCTTCGTCTTCAGAGCACTCGGCGTCTGGGCGGCAGTAGTCGGAACGGGTGTACCCGGCTGGCTGCTGACCTTGATCCTGATCTTCTTCTCGGTAGATGGCGTAGACGCAGCGCCATCGCCGCTAAAAGATGGCTGTCTCGAGCTCGTATTCAGCTTAAGGATGGGCCTTGGGCTGTCGGTGGCAGCGGATGGAGGAGGCATCTGGTGGTGATTTGTATTGAGCTTCAAGGCCGGCTTGGCATTAATGGAGGCCATGGCGGATATGTCTACCGGGCTGGTTAGAGCGCGAGATCAGGCAGGGCGATCAGTGAGAGGCAACGCGATGGCGATGCGGCTGAATGCGAGAGGAGATGGCGTCGAACGTGACCAAGCTGACGACGGTTGGTGATGCTTCAGTCGAGCTTGGTGGGCGAGAGAGTGGACGAGAGGGTGGAGAGGATGGAGAGGATGGACGGGAGGCGACGGCAACCAAACCACGGAGACGCCAATGACGAGCCCGTAAGTCCCAGGCAACGAACTGTATATCGATACAGGGACCAACAGCACGCACGCCTTGCACCTCGCGATAAAGCGGTGGATAGTTGGATGGTCACGACTCACAGAGATCGCAGTGATGGAATTTGGAGTCGCGCCTTGAGCCTTGTTCGGGAGTTGTCCCTAGGTACCTACCTACCTAGTGGTACCTTAACTCAGAGTTGCTTGTCGAGGAAGGTTCATCAGTGTGGGGAGCGTCAAGCCGTACATGTATGTACTAAGTACCTACCTCATGTAAGCTGGCTTGCACTTGCAGCTAGGTACATGTACCTAGAATATATACTTCCAAGATTTAGAGTTAAGTAATTCGGCAATATAATGTTCAAGTTGCTCTGTAGGTTATCTGGATACAAAACTTTATACCTCGCCTTTAAAAGTCATCAGTTCATAATCATTGTATGAAATGAACACTGACCACAACTGAATCATCTTTTATTAGTGCAAAAGTATACTTCTACGCCAACTTGAAAGCAACGGAGATGTAGGTAGGATACATGTACCTACATGTAGGAAAGCTACAATAGGTCGGTATCTCTACGTTAGAGTTGGATCTAAGGGGAGATCACTACCCAGGATGTGTCACTGCCCCACTATCACATCTCAGTGGGGCCCTCGCTATTCTGCATCTTGCCTAGCCTACTTAGAGGTACATAGCTACAAGTAGCGAGCTTCCACGATGTTCAATGTCACCAACATTGAATTTGCGAGCTTGATTGAGCTAATCGCAGCTCGAGCTCTACACATAGTCAATTCCATGTTGTCGGACAACTTCGACCTGCTCAACATGTCGATTCCCTCTCGTCACTAACCCTCCTACGCCTGCTTGCTCTAGTCATCCCCGCTTAGAGCGCGGCGAGCGAGCACGTCGAGCATCAATCAGCCCAAGCCCAAGCCCAAGCCCCCATCAACACCATCAATACATCGCCCTCGACAACAACACCACCCACCTCGTAGAGAAAAGCGGCCGAGCGACGGAGACCATGGCATCGTATAATGGACACCGGCTCTACACGCCATCCGAGATCCACCTCGCCCTCCTGCGCCCGGCCATCCTCCAGATCCTGCGCGCCCAGGGCTACTACGCGTCGACGCCGAGCACCATAGACTGCCTGACCGAGATAGCGGGCCAGTACCTCTACACCATCGCCAAGCGGACCGCCGAGCACGCCACCGCGAACAACTGCCTCGGCCCCCCCGGCACCCCCGACGTGGTCGACGTGCGGCTCGCGCTCGAGGAGTGCGGCGCCCTCCCGCCCTCCGCCCACCCGCCGCCGGCAAAACGTCGCCGCCTGAGCCGCGCCGACCCCGCCGACAGCAACGGGACGCTGCACCACCACGAGTGCGGCGACGACGAGGCGGAGGATGCCTCGGGCGTCGACGAGTTCATCCGCTGGGCCACGGGCCGCAAGAACCAGCGCATACGCAAGATCGCCGGCGTCGTCGCGCCCGCGGGCGCCATGGCAGCGGGCGCCGAGGGAGAAGACGGCACGGTGGAGGAGAGGCCATCCGATTACTTAGATGGTAAGTCGCCGCGTCTATGTCTTTATTTCTCTCTCTCTCCTATTTATTATCATGCTCTAAAAAAATCACGATCACAATCAATTGACCTTGTTCCCCGGCAGCATTGAAGAGGAAACATAACAAGACCGATCAAGAGTCCAAGTACGCCGGCACCATCCTAGGACGCAGCATCGACCACGGTGAGGTGATAATAGAGGGAGGATCCGACACGAGTCTCGCCGCATGGGCGGCCAGGATGCGAGAGGCGTCGTTACGACCGCCCGACCCCGAACCCGCGGCTGATGACGATAACGATTCAAGACCTCCCAGCTCGGGACTCAGTTCCTTAGCAGACGAGGAGGTCGAGATGATGAACTTCGACTAGGTGTACGATCTATCAGAAAACGGAGATAACGAATCCAAAGAACAATGGGTTGAGCACTGTAACATATGAAAGAGCTCGACTTCCGGCTCCCTCTACTAGCTCCCCGGCAAAATGAGCGAGTAACGCGGGAAGAAGGGGAGGCAAAGAAGGAAACAAACCCCCCGACACAGCTACTCACACTGCTATGGATCCGATACCCTAAGCCCCCACTCCTCGTTCTCGAGAACATGGGAGGCACGCCGCATAGATAGCCCTGGGCTACTATTTCGAGGGTTTGCACTGACGGATGGATAGCAATCCCCAAGGCGTTAGGGTTCAAAAGAATGAAGGCAAATTTCACAGACTAGATACCTATACTTAAGTATATAGGACAAAGACATCCGCGCCTATTCACTAGTTAGCTAGCTGACTGGGCGCTGTTTATACGCACCCGGGGCAAGGGCTAAAATATATATCAACAGTAACATCGAAAAAAACTCTACTTGTTCACAACCTGGACATATTTTACAGTAATTTTTTCCTCTTCGTTTTTATTCTTTCATCTCTACTCTCTCATTTGTTCTCTATGTGCCTAAATAGCGATCGACCTAATACATAATACATACAGACATCTCAAGTCCCTAGGAAGCCCGCTATTGCACATATAGAAAAGTATACCAGTTTCCAAAAACAAGAAAAAAGAAAAACCACTCTGTATCGAGAGATTAACATGTAGCATAATCCAGATATTACCTGCCCCTAATAAGAGAAACGCAGCATTTGGGTATCATCCGATTTCGAATTGATTGCGCAGTATCGCCTCATTCAAATTTCCATGAACGCGAAAAGTGGTTTTCCGTAATGATACTAGTAATAGAATATGATCTTTCTCCCGTTGTTGTAGCATGCATAAGTGGTTCCTCACATTACCGTACACCTCTTTTCTTTGGTATGAGCTGGTGGCCGGTCTGGCGGGAAGGGGACATCTGTCCGGCTTGTCCCTGTTGCTACCTCGCTTTCTTTTGCCTTCTTCTTTTTCCCCTTGCGTCCCGTCCACCCCCGTTCTCTGGCATCCTGAAGATTTTTTAGAGCGCCCCGTCGAGCCCGGCTTGGGCGGCGATGCACACTGGTGTGGTGGCGCAAGAAGAATTGAGAGGATGGAAGTGGTGTACCCGGCATTTCCGAGTTGGCTCTGGCCTCTGGCCGAGATCCATTGACAGTGAGAGTCTCCAGCCGCTCAGCTGTTGGGCGATTCAAGGGATTTCCAGGTATTGGCCGTGGATGGCGAGGGACCGGCGCGTGGAGCACCGGACCACGTGCGTGACCGGCTGTGCTCGGCTGTGGTACGTCAAATGCCCCAGCTACACCTGTTGGGGTGCTAATGATAAGTGGTTGCTCGGGAGGCGACGGAGGCCGTTGTTGAGGTTGTACGCTGAATCGTCGCGATCCATAGTCATGATCACGACGGCCACCGGCAGCTATTCGGGACGACTGTATGTTGTCTGATGTAGAGTTGCGCGCGCTATTGTAGTCCCGCCTGTTTTGTAAATCCATGGTCTCTCGTGACCCCGACGTAGGTGGCAGTGACGCCGCTATCAATTCATCATTTTTCATGTGTGTAGCTGGGGCGGAGCGGGGGTAACCAGCGAGCGTCGGTGCCGGCACGACTGATAGGGTGCCAGGTGCTCTTGGCCATGTTGACGTATTCTGCAATCGACGAACCATAGGGACTGGGTCAACGCCTCTGGTGCCAGTCGGCTCGCCCTGAGGCAGGGGACCACTCATAGATGATGAGAAAAGAGTACCTGAGACCGGTTCGTATGGCCGAATTGGTTCTGAATCAACGCCTTCTCCGGGAGGCATGGCTCTAGATGAGACAGAAGTATATTGGGTTGGAAACGACTCTGCGTTGGTGAAAGATGGTATGTGTTCGGGTGTTCCTGTCGACATGAGCAGGGCCTCTGATGCTGATCCTTCAGGAGAAGGCGTTCCAATGGGAGAGGCTCCGTAGATGTCTTCAGCGTCAGCGTCTTCATGATGTAGTTGCTGACCTTGTGCAAAGGTGCTCGGTCTCACAGTAGCCGGGCCTTCTGTCCCTTGCATCACGTCGTGGGTGGTCTCCTGTGACACGATACTACTTTCAGAGGCTTGCCTCGATCTCTCTTTCAGGGCAGAGGTGCGAATGCGTGGTAATTCAAGGCGGTTAGTTATAGATGTTATACCGGCTGGAAGGACCCGGGAACCCGGCAATACACTGGGCAGTGGCGGTACTGGCGGTATGTCGGAAGGGGCCCTGGCGTTTCGTCCTGCTACGCTAACCCCCGGGATGGGAGTATGGCGCAGGAAAGAAGGTAAGTCTACCACTGGGTCTTCTTTGGAATATGGCGGCGGAGGAGGCACCCAATTATCAGCATCACTTTCATGAGGATGCTCCGCCCTACCGTCAGCTCGCCTATACTGGACATGGCCGGCAGTAGGTGGCGGAGGGTTGCGCTCGCGGTTTACAGCGGCAGCCGTAGCAGCTCTGCGAAGTGTTGTACCTGACCGCGGGCTGGCATGTGTATACGGAGCGTCAAGTGCTTCTTGAGCCTCCTCCAAAGACACATCATCAAGAGGATCAGAAGCAGAGGATCGAGGGCCATCCCGAGCTGTCATCATACGCCTTGGGATTAGGGGATCCTCTAAGTCTTCCTCGGCAATAGACCTCCGAAGTAGGGCCTCGGCCTGACGATTGATGGTAGTGGCAGCGCGCATCACACCACCTCGATTTCCTCTGCGCTGAGCTACCGTCCTCCTCCGGGCAATAGCAACCTCTGTGTCCATGTCTCGGTGCTCCTCTTCGAGAATTTCAGGCTCCATCGTGCCTACTTCGATGATAATCTCTTCCTCTTTGCCATTCTCCATGCCGTAGTCGAAATCAAGAAGAGTAATTCTCCCACCATCAACAAAATCAATACCTTCCTCTTCAGTAATTTGCCTGTTGGGTACAATTCCTTTAGATGCGATGATTAAGCGCTCTTGAAGGGATGATTCTCCAAAGCCAGAAACCCATTTAACGTTGCTGACACCCCCTGATTCGGCGATCATTCGTCCATTAACGAAGTTATTGCGCGACTTGTCACAGAGGATCTGCCATTGAGGAACCCGATGGCCATTGGCTTCCGGCGTCCGTATGGAAGAAGAAACGGAGTGCCCACTACTTCGACGATGGAGGGTTGGCGACGTAGATGACTCTGCTGGGTGGTGAGTTTCTGGTATAGCTTCCAAATCCTCGGGTACGCCATAAACCCATATTTGTTTGCCCTGAAACCCAGCAGAAACCAGCTCTCCCTGGTAGTTGGCAGCAGGCAAAGTGCTTGGTAACAGAGGTCCGAGCGAAGCGGCGGTTGGGACAGGGCCCGTGAAATAAGTGGTACCGTTACGAAGATCGTCTATGCGCACAGCGCGGAAAGTCTCAAAGCTCCTATCATAGGTAAATGTCCACATTGCCTCCAACGAGCTGGACTCCTGTAAGAGCACCGCATGGCTGCAGTCCCGGCTCGTGTTAGGAAATAAAATAGAAGTTGTCCATAGAGCACTGATATCATCATTTGCCAACTGGCCACCAGGGTCATGGTACGGCGCCGTTAATATGACGGTGGTTGGGGTAGTAGAAGTTGTCGTAGTGCCCAAGAGCTGCGTACCATCAAGGGAAAAAGCCAGCGCATCCACGCCATCGCACTTGACAGCTCTGCGTTCAGTGGCAAGCGCCCCAGGGTTGAGAGAGGAGACCTCTATGCCACCCTCGTACGCAGCCGCCAGAACCTGACCGCACGGAGACAAGGCTATTGCGCGGGGCGTGTTGTCGAGGATAAGAGATTGCTTCCTGTGGGGCGGCGTTTGGTTCAAATCGTAGAGGTCAACTTGCATATCGGTTGATAAGACGGCCAGGAAACTACCGTCATCCACAATGCACGTCGAAACCGGACGACGAAGAATCTTTAGTTCACGTTTCACGGCCAAGCCAGGGCCCCTGACATCCACAACATAGATTCGAGAGGAGTTATAGGCGAGCAGATGGTGGCCGCGAGGCGAAGGGCTGAACTGCATTCCTTCGCCACCGGGTGCTGAAGACGAGCTGATTGAATTTGAAATTAGCTTGATGGTGGTCTTCTTAGGCCGTAGGTAGGCTTCGAATAGGTTCCGCTTCACTTCGCGAGCGAAAAGACGGCGTAGATTAGGCAAACTGCCAGCATTAATTTTCGCCGCCGGTATGGGAGGGTGGCTCGTAGCATAAGAGCGACATCGCGAGAGGTGGTGGGCGTAGAGGTGGGCTTGCTGGGAAATGCGCCTCCATCTTGAGTTGAGAAGGATGAGAGAAGCAAAAGAGTCGGGATCGGTCAGTTGCAAGATGCTGTAGTTGTCTGTTAACCCGGGGAAGAGAGGACACGATAACGAAGCTAAACATGGGCAGGCTTACTGCTGTATGATCTCATCTGGGAGTTTCTCGAAGGCCGAGGCAGGTCGGTCGAAGATCAACGGAGGCTTCTTGTCTACCGAGGGACATGGTGATGGCGAAAGTGATGGCGAAAGTGATGGTGATGGTAACGGTGATGTTGATGATAGAGGAGACGAAGGGGGGTGCTCGGTGGATGCCATCGTGATGCGCTCGCGGCGACCAATATCACCCGCAGAGCCAGCCGATTGACGTTGAGCCACCGTTCGATGTTGAACCACCGGCCGAAAGAGATTACTTTAGGTATTAGATAGCTGATTACTCGATAGCTCGTAGGAAAGCGGCAGGATTGTCATGTCAAGCCGTGCCAAGATTGGAGCGCCCTTCGAGCCCTTCAAGCCATTACCTTATCACGTCTCCAAACCTCGACTGGCGTCTTTGTCGTCGCTGCTGAGGCGCGTACACTTCACGTGTATATCTTGTGCTGGAGCATCAATGGTTCGTCTGATTTCTCTCATTCATCAGCAAGAAAGACTTCGAGCAGCGGCGGTGGCGTTGTTGTGTGTTATATTCTCTCCTGCATGGTGCGTGTGTGTGTGCTACGCCGAACGAATTCGATCCGCATGGCTCGGTCAAAAGGGGCTCCTTATTTCTTGTCGAGAGGGAGGTGGCAGCAGCAAGACCGGGATGGCGACAGGTTACAGAATGGAGCTGGCCGCCGCCTTGGCACTATTCTGCTGGAGGTAGCTACCATATTGAAGAGGTTGACTGCTGGCCGCGACGACGGGGGCCATTATGCCGCGCGACAGTACCTACTACCTCACTAGGTAATCGATACAGGGAGGTACCGCCACTGGAGCATGCAAGAAGAGGCCTGTGGTTACCTTAGTGTGCGTGCCTATACTCAGGGCCGCCAACTCATTGGTCAGCGCCATTCGACCCCATGTACCATAAGAGAGGCTGTAGCCAACCAACTTAGAGACAAGTCGGGAGGAAATTTTGGTCATTAAAAGAAACCGAACTGGTCTGAAACAAGGCCGCGAAGATGCATCACATTCACATTAGTACGCAGTAGATAAATTAAGTCCTTCCGGTTAAGATATTCTTTTTTCCCCCCTTGCCTACATATGTAGATATACCTGCGTGTAACCTTTGCGGTAGCTACCTAGTTTTGTTAGTGCGTATCTATTTTTAGTTATTTGCTGTCAGCCCTGTCTGTTTCGTCTCTTACAAGTAGTGGTATCCAGTATATACTTAAGTAGACAGGTACTTTGTAGGGCTCGGTATTGTGTGCTTTGTAAACCAACATGAGAACAGAATACTAAATTAAGTAGACAGGAAGCAGTCAGGTTAGATAAAGTACATATTCTCAACAACATCTTAGAGGGTGCATCATAAATCAAAATTGGACAAATTATTTATAGGTACCCTTAAGTAGGTAGGTATGTACCATACATGCACTACATGTAGGTAGCCTATGTAACTCAGCCCCATTCTATGTCTTTGTCTCAAGCCAGAGCTATTAGCAACTGATTGCCCAGTGAAACAATGACCAACCACTTAAGGTAACTAAACGATACGCTTCAATACTATGACGACGATTTATTTCAAGTTGTGATGTTCACGGCCGAAGCAATTCCCAGTAGCGCAAAAACAATGCTATTTCATGCCAACCCGAGTACTTCGTGTGCACTCCGATACCTGCTAGGACTTTATAGGTACTATGCACATACTCACATGAGCCACAAGCATACATGTATAGGTGGTATTGTTAATCATTCACTAAATGAAGGAGTTAACTAAGTTTGGCGAAATAGGCTGTTTTCTAAGTAATTGACCGTTCTAAGGTCTAATAGAATGGCTTTCCTAAACTTATCGTAAGAGGATCGTAGTAAGTCAAAGCCAACCAACCGTAGCATGCCACGACGGATAGTACACATGTATGGGCAGAGTGCGGGTATACGTGGAAAATGTTGTTTCGGAGATATGCGGCTCATAGGTCAGTCCGCCCTCGGACCGGCCGCATCATATATATGATGTCACTCACGGCATTCACGGTGAGCACATCTCTATACCTATCACACCTTTTTGAGGTGCACAGCACGCAGAACGGATACCAGCGAAATTCAAACAGCAACGACTTGCTACTGATATCCCAAATTTCTCGTACTACCTAAGTGAAGTAGGACTCAACTCTACCTCTCGTCCTTTTCGGTAATTACCCCGCCGCCTTAAGTTTCACCTTTTGAAGAGCTCAACTCGGTTGTTATGTCGACGAATGAATGCGGGACGATGAATACCTCGACACGAGACGCCTCGGGCTATCTCCCCATCGAGCACTATGGAATAATTGGCAACATGAGAACATGTGCGCTGGTCAGCGTAGATGGTAGTATAGGTAAATAAGGCACACAGCGTTCATTCTTTAATACCTCATGAACTAACCGAAGGTCTTGTTACCCCAGACTTTATGTGTTGGTAAGTCGGCAGCCCCTTTCTTCCTGGCAGTAACCTGGATATCACGCCCCTACAACGACTTTTCCCTCATGACACCCCGGGGATTCGGGGTAGTCTTTACATAATGCACTGAGAGTCCTTCGAGACATCCAATCAGATAGTTGATATTAGGGACAGGCCTGATTTCGATTCGGCATCGATGTTCTGTCGCCTCCTGGACAAGGACAAGGGCGGATATTTCAGCATATCACCGCCGGACCCGACGTCCTGCACCACTAAACAGCAGTATCTCCCGTCTTCCGCCATCCTTCAGACCCGTTACATCAACGAGGACGGAGTCGTGAATCTCGTGGATTTCTTCCCACGCCCGAAGAACGCAAATATTCTCACCACAAACACGACACGGACTTCGTATCGAGAGACAAGGAGTGTCTTGGAAGAGCTCAAGAAGTGGCTGGTTCGGCGGGTCGAGTGTATTCGTGGGCAGTTCACTTTAGGTTCGTGACCCTATTTCGTTTCGGGAGCTCTCAGGTCGCTTACGGATGATCAAGATATCGAGGTGTTTCCAGCTTTCGACTATGCTAGAAAATCCCATTCGACAACGATCTTGCAACAGGATGGCCCGTCTAATCAGCCCCATAGCAAGATCGTTACATTCCAGAGCGAGGATGGGGTCGAGAAGATGCAGTTGGATCTATCCATCGACTGCGGAGCGAACGAGTCAATGGCGGCCCCAAGTGTCGACTTTAAGAAACTTCGCCGCGACGGTATGATGGGCGAAGGCGTGGTAGCTAGGGTGACGCTCCAGGAAGGTCAAAGTATATCCTTAATCCTCCGTCAGGATCTTCCGAACCACATTACCACCAACATTACGACGGCAGTCCTCGATTCTCAGCAGCACGACACGCAGCTATTTTGGCAAAACTGGCTTTCTAAGTGCCGGTACAAGGGCGCTTGGAGAGAAGTCGTGTTCAAGAGCTTGATCATATTGAAAATGCTCACATATGAACCTACGGGGGCCATCGTCGCTGCCCCGACGTTTTCCATCCCTGAAGCTATCGGGGGTACTCGGTGAGTTACTCGCACATTGGTAATACAGGAAGGAGAGTGCTGATAGAAATAGTAATTGGGACTATCGTTACTCGTAAGTGCTCATCAAACACTCTGATTTTAAGTATCCTTTGAAAACTAGTGGTTATGAACTTGTCTGGGCTGGTGCTATTCCATTATGGGAAAGCCGAAACACGCCGCATGCTGATCGGTAACAGCTGGGTTCGCGATTCAAGCTTTACAATATACATATTGCTACGAGGTAAATACTACTTACAATTTCTATCAACCTTTGCAACACTTACGTATATGCTAAACCCGGTCGGTACAGTTGGCTTTACGGAGGAAGCAGACGCATATATGAGTTTCATCAGTGATCGGTTTCAAAAGTCGCTGACTGAAGAGGGCGCCCTACCGATCATGTTTACCATCAAGGGAGAGACGGATATACCCGAGCAGGAGCTTGATCATTTGGAGGGATACAAGGGGAGCAAGCCCGTCCGAATCGGAAATGGGGCGGCTTCGCATCAGCAATTCGATATATATGGCGAGCTAATGGATGCTATTTATTTGTAGTACGTTGAGTTTTCGTCTTCTTGAAGTCTCCCCTTTCGCATATTCTATATATTTTCCGGATACTTGCGAGGCCCCCCGAATGAGTCGCCTTTTATTTTAAGTGTTTTTTGCTAACCCTGAGTATCCTTTAGTAACAAATATGGAAAACCCGTCTCATGGGACGTCTGGGTATCTATCCGGAAATTGCTGAGTAAGTCCTGGAATTGCCATTTACGCTCGAGGAACCGTGATTGACGAGTTGAAGACTATGTTTGGACGATACGAGACCGTGAGTAACCCCCACTCAACTATTTCATAAGATAGAATCTCAGTTCAGCTCATCCACGTCATGTCTAGAGCCGGACATGTCCATCTGGGAAGTAAGGAACAACAAGCAAAACTTCGTATATTCAAAGATTATGCTCTGGGTAGCGTTCGACCGTGGGCTCCGTCTGGCAGACAAACGCTGTCTTCCATGCCCGGACCGTGCGAAATGGCTGGAGGCGCGGGATAGTCTCTACGATGAGATTATGGAGAAAGGTAACGATTAGACCATTCACCGCCCCCCGTCCGCGTCCAGGCTGAAAACAACCTCTCAATTGACGTGATAACTGCAGGGTACAATATTGAGATGCAGAGTTTCATCCAGAGCTACGAGAATCGAACATTGATCGATTCTTCGATCCTGATCGCGCCACTTGTGTTCTTCATCACGCCTATCGACCCCAGGTTCATCAATACCGTGGAGCGGATTCTCCGCCCGCCCGAGCAAGGCGGGTTGACGGACGCCGGCCTCGTTCATCGCTACAACAGTGAGCTCTCACAAGATGGTAATGTTTTTTTGTTTTTGGTTTTTTTTTTTTCGTTTTTTTGGTAGCCGCAAACTTCTCCTTTTACGCTTCGTCAAGTTGCGTCATCCTCAACTCCGCCCTACTCCCAATCCGCACCTTGCGATCTAGCTGACTCACTATTACAACACAGGCGTCGGAGGTTGCGAAGGTGCATTCTCGATGTGCACATTCTGGCTCGTAGAAGCTCTGACGCGTGCTGGAGCGTACGACCATAAATACCTCGTGCGTGCGGTGAACCTATTTGAGAATATGCTGAGTTTCTCGAACCATCACTCCATGTTCAGCGAGGAGATCTCACGGACAGGGGAGCAGCTCGGCAACACGCCCCAGGCCTTCAGTCACCTTGCGCTCGTCTCGGCCGCGTTTAACTTGGACCGTGCCCTGTATGGTCGGCGACAGAGCGGTTAGGGGGTTGAAGAGTGCAAAAGGTAGCGAAACCTTGATTATCCCTTAGTATCGACTAGATAGCGGCAATAGATCCAGCCGGGGCCAACCATAATAGAACAATCTACATCATTTTTCCTCTTGAAAGAGGTTTGAGCAGTCTACTACCGGATGTGTATAGGTAAGGTACCTACTTAAGCTGTAATGCTCAACTCGTCCTACCACCTCCTCAAACGGCTAGCGCAATCGCGGTTTGGCGCAACAGCTACTGGGTTGGGTTGATGATGTGTATATGTGTATACCACCGTTGTGACATCGACAACACAGGGTGGTTATTTCTCCCAGCGCTACTGTAGAGATGAATGATTGAAAAGTCACCTGGATGAAGTCGGTGCGGGATCCGGCTCCGCCGAGGTCAACTACTGCCTTCCTACGGCATGCTCGCAGATAAAACCCCATGTTGTGAGATTATAGTTCGTGGCAAGCGCCGATAGTGTATATGGCGGTTCGTCACATACACTAGCCCTTAGTCCTGCCGTCAACCTTATCTACAATACCTACCTAGACTCAAAGGAGACGATTTAGCTAGCAGTGTCAGGAAAGGAAGATAATCCCACAGACTTACCGGAATCCTGAGATCTGATGGGCTCGATAGATCAACGGATGTGTTACCTACACTACCTACCAGCGATTTGGGATCGGATCCTTCGGCGCTGATTTCATGAGGGATTACTTTGAACGTTACATCATGATCCGTCTAGGAGAGCGCGTCGCCTCACAGTAGATCTGCAGCGCGATCTTCGTCAAAAAGCATCAGGAAGGAAGGTCTTCTAGAATGGTGGCGACGGCTTGGTATTCCGCGGACGTCCTGCGTACGCCAGGCGTAGACGAAGCGAAGCTGATCGAAGCCACTGTGGCGTCTGCCAGATGTCAGAGCCTACCTTATACTACCTATTACAACCTATGACACTGCTAATGGCGAAAGACACGGGCACATCGTGTAGTGGCGCGGGACAAATGGTTTCCAGCCGAGATCTGACGTCTGTCCGAGGGGGACGACATCAAAATTTCACCTCACCAGGCTACCGCCGCTGAAGTCACGAAGTCGTCTTCGACCTGGACAGGAGCAGTCTCGGGGTCCAAACGCCTCGACCACAAATCATTATGTTAAACTGACACATTTTCTGTCTATGTAGTGTAGTGTAGCTAGCGTGAGCGACAGGGACGGGGTGGGGATCCGTCTTCTTAGTGTTCTCTAGGTTTACCAAAAGTCCCGGACGGTTCCTGTCAGTTCGGTAGTCATGCCGATGACCGAAGGACGGCAGTTTGTCTTGGACCACTTTTTTTTAACTCCCTTTTTCCTTTTTCCTTTTTCTAGTCCTCGGGCATCCGTTTCTTATAGGAAGGTTGTATCCGTTGTCTGAGATCGGAGAATAACTCACAAGACGTGCGCATCGGGACCAGGTTGGGGGTATGTGTGGATGGTAATTTATTCGTGTGTCAGCGCTGCTCTGACTGGCTGTCACGCTTCGTTATGTGACTGAGCGAGCCTGTGTAGCGCATAACGCGCGGGCTTAACGTCCAGGATTGAGATAGTACACTAAACACTTTACTGAGAGTCTGCGGGACAGGCGTTATCGTACACCAAACGAGTGTATTGTGTGGCTCTGACTCTTCTGATTACCTCCGCGTAGGTGTCTCTCTGTCTAGTGTAGATGTTGCACCTTCTGCTTTTGTGCTTTTGTCAAAGTTGGTATGAGAGGCTGAGGCTTGGATGACTGGTTGGTTTAGTACTGGTTTAGTACGCGTAGCGTAGTGATGCGCGATCTTGAAAGCGACACGCTCTCTCGAAGGCGATAAGACGAGCAACTTCGCGCTAGATAGTGCTTTGCAGGAGAAGGGGACCTTTATTTTTTTTCTTCCTTTCGACCTCTGTACGAAGTACGTACCTATGGTAGGTATTCTTTTGCATGGTGGGGACATGGAGAAGCGCGAGCGGCACTGCCCGCTCCTTGACTTCGATGGAGACATGAGTGTCTCAGACAAATTCTTCAAAACACACCACAGTAAATAAAATACAGAACAGGTTGCTATCTATCTAGACATATCTGTACTACCTTTACCTACCTACTCAGGAAATAATACTTCCTACCTGAGCCTCATCTGTGGGACCTACAGAACTGTACGTTGATCACCACGAATCATCAGGTTGTACACAGGTCGTACAGATCGTACAGATCGCGCAGATCGCGCAGATCGCGCAGATTGCACAGATTGCACAGATTGCACGTGAGTGAAGGTGAGGGTCATCGCGGGTGAGACAATCCTTCTAGTTGGATCCCTTGTGGTTCTGTCGCTTGATTGCTTGTGGCGTAGGTAGCTGCATATTGGTCCTGCGCTCCGTACATTATGACGCAAATGGTGGCGTCTTCTGCCTGCTCGATGTTGTTGGTTTTATTGGAGCAATCAGACCAACTGATATCAGCCTACCCCTGTTGAGGTGAGAAGCCCGTGCACTGGCTGGTATTTTGGACCCACTAGATACTTTTGTCTAAGTACAAAGGTACAAAGGAACCTTAATTTAGCAGCCTCTAATTGGCTTATTTGCTATATTTTACTCCACTTAATTATATAATATCTTATAACTAGAATAACCTTTTAAATTCTAGTTAAAAAACTAAAAAGGTTATATCTTATTTTTTATTGAATTCTGCTGTATTTTTTGATACTGGATGCACTTGTTTGCGACCGTTAGTTGAAAAGTTATTTGAATAACAAGATTAGGTGGTGCAGTAGGCCTTATACTTGGTCAATTGTACCAATATACCAGCTAGTGCATGGGCTTCTTACCTTAACAGGGGTAGGCTGATATTAGTTGGTCTGCATACTCGTTTTATTGTAGTAAGTCGAGGTGAGCAATTCGACAAGGCGAGGGTAGCCTACCCCTGTTGAGGCGAGAAGTCCGTGCACTTGACTGGTATCTTAGGCCTACTAAGTA
This sequence comes from Nemania serpens, assembly GCA_022578855.1. Classification (NCBI taxonomy): domain Eukaryota; kingdom Fungi; phylum Ascomycota; class Sordariomycetes; order Xylariales; family Xylariaceae; genus Nemania; species Nemania serpens. Next base: position 135,072 of record MU396682.1, on the reverse strand, counting down.
CTTCTCTAGATACAAAGGTACAAAGAAAGCCCCAATTTAACAGCCTTTGATTGGCTTATCTAGTATATTTTACTTCACTTAATTTTACAATATCTTATAACTAGAATAACTCCTTTAAAAGTAATTAAAAAACTATAAAAGTTATATCTTATTTTTTATTGAATTCTGCTGTATTTTTTAATACTAGATGCACTTATTTGCGACCGTTAGTTGAAAAGTTATTTGAATTGCAAGATTAGGTGGTACAGTAGGCCTATACTTGGTCAATTGTACCGATATACCAGCCAGTGCACGGACTTCTCGCCTCAACAGGGGTAGGCTACCCTCGCCTTGTCTGTATACTCAGTCGAGGTCGCGGTTCATCCGGATATGCACGGGGTAAGGTACCCGGGTTATCCACGCTAAGCTACATGTAGTTGGTCAAAACGACGACTATAACGCGAGAGCGATAGGGTACCGTGGAGAGAGATGGAAAAGATTTTCGAACGACTTGGCCAATCCACGCTAAACTGTATCAATACTAGTCTGGATTTCGAGATACACTACACTAGCGTAGAGCCCGGGATCTGTACTAGCGTGGCCTTACCTACGAGCCCAGAACCTCAAGAGTGGGAATTAGTAGGTGGAAGGTGTTGCTTGGCTGGTGTAGCTGGTAATATTTCCTATACTCACTTTGCTATACACTACTTGGCACATCTCTGTCGCGTCCGAGATGCACACTAAGTACATCCAGGACGACGTTGAATCTTCGTAATATATGTAGGTAGTTATGCGAACCTCCACCACCTCCACTTCCAAACCGTTTACAACCACGGAAAGAAACATGTAGGTACCATAAACGGCCCTACCGCGAGCCGCAGATGCCTACTTGGCTATCTAGTACCTACATCACGCTGGAGGTGGTAGCGAGTATAAGTAAGTAGGCGAGAAGAGGTCCTGCGGCGTGCTGCAGTTACTACAGACAAGATGCAGCATGTCAACCCCCAGTTCTCGTCATGTAAGTTGATTGGCTGGATCGGGCTGCGGTACTCCATATTTAAGCTTAAAACATCTCGGCGCTGCATTTGCAGGGGATGACCATCTTGATTCTGTAGTAAGAAAAAACTTCGATAACCCCCCCCTGAACATTCAATCGAAGCCAATCCGACGATCCGAAACGGGCCAAGAACGCATGATAACGAGGTGCGTCAACACTCATTCTATTCCCCTAGTCCATACTCTCTTCATGCACACGTTTTTCTGCCAGGGTCAGCTCGGAATAAACTGCTGATGTGTTGCAGTTCCGCCCGCTACTCTGTAAATAGAACCCATAAGCGAAAATGGAAAGAAGATGGAAAAACGGTGGACAAACGGGCGCGACATACATCGACATAAGCCTACCTACACTCCCCAAGCCACCACCGCCTTTCTCACCAGCCCTAACCTGGGTAACCTGGTCTAGTGTAGGCACTTGTCCACGATGCGCTACGCTATGCTGTACACTACCTAGTCAACATCGAGGCGGAACGCTACACGTGGAACGAGCAGCTCCCTCCCGTGGCTTTTAGGACCTTGGCGGAAGCAAGTCGAACGACACAACATACGACTTATAAGAAAATTGACTGACAAGTTCATCTTTTCGACATATTCTCATCATTAAGAAGGATTTATCGGGGACCTGACTGTTCATCCTATGCAATTTTAAGCATCAAGACCTACCTGCCTTGGGCAAATGTGAATCCGCTAGCGGCGTGGCATACATCCTTCATGATCGTATCAAAATAGACTACCTAATGGGTATCTAGATGCCACCCGAGATGTCTGCACTACCTACATACATCACACATGTACCTACCTACGCTCCATTACCTATCTATCACCTACATACCTATCTACGTAGGTACTATGGCCATATCAGTGATCACCACTATGCACATGGCAGGTAGGTACACTATGCTGCACTCATGCAGCACGGTACCCGTGTCGTCCACGCTCAAGCTGACCATGCAGCACATGAAGTAGGTACCCAGGTAGGAACCCGTTTCTACTGTGCCAGGGAAAACAATGGTTTAATCAAGGTACTGATGTACTTACTATGAACCATCTGATACATTCTAACGACGCTGTCTCGATACCGGTAGAGGACTGCCTTATACGGAATGATTACTGGTTGGTAGTTACACCTCGTACGATGGTAAGTAGATATTCTCGACGAGGTGTGAAGTGAGTGATTATGGGGGGGTGTATACTATTGCGTTTCTATACTAGTGTCTCGACCTCATCTACGGATGTGGTCGATAAAACCGACTTATACGAAGACCTGATATCTAGATATTCCAGATATATACTGCAACACTACACCGAACCGGGTAAGGGAGGGATGGCGCGATGCCTCAATATGTGAGGTCCTGATTCGTCGTGCCTTGGAGCTGAGCTGATCCTAGTAACCTGCTATATGCCTCCAGCCTGACCCCAGCCTCTTAGGTACAGTACACAACACGTCCAGCCCAATGTCTGGAGATCCCTACAGACCACGCCCGTCCACGGCTCCACCGGTCCACCGGCGTTGCATCATGTACACAGTGAGTTTCCGAATCTGCCAAAACGAGTGCTTTTTGGTCGTTGAGTAGGCACTGCACGGGGGCCATCTGAGTAAGGCTGTTCTCATATCGCGCCTCTCGCGATCCCTTCTCTGATTGGCGTTGGCAAGCGCTTTCTACAGTACAGGATACCGCCATCCTGACCATTCAGAGGATGCTCCTAGTGCGCAAGGATCCGGCTTTGAGGCGTCCGGGGCTGACCTTCTAGTGCCCACTCGGCTCATGTCTCTAGTTGATTCACCCCGTAAGCATCACATCATGAGGAGTGAGCCTCGAGTAATCAGTCGCAGCTTGGGGCGCCCGCCAGCCAAGCCTGGGATCGAGACTGGTAAGTGCCTTGCAGGTCGGGGACGACAAGCCGCAAAGCTTGTTCGTATATAAGAGTCGTCCGGCTGCTCTCTCTCATGACGATTCTGAAGGACCAGCCCTCACGCTCTCCTCCCTCCTCCTCCCCCCTACATCCCGAGCAATAGTGGCGCTTACGGCCATTCGTCCAGGTCCGTCCTCCCGCCTGGAACCTGTGATAGACTTCGTTTTTATAGAGAACTTGTTTTCTATATCCGGTACCTCGATACAATGAAGTCCTTTTCGTACCTGGCGCTCCTGAGCGCTCTGGCTCCCTTCACCGAAGCTGGGTAGGTGATATTGAACTGGGAAGAGAAGGCTGCAGCATAACTAACGTTCATATTTTATAGAGTTGATCAGAACGGCGTCGACGTGCTCATTGACAGAGTTCCAGTCCAGAACACGTTCCCCCAGACCGGACCCACCCTCAAGGCCGCACCACCCCCAAAGAAGGAGTACGAATACATCGTCGTCGGCTCCGGCCCCGGTGGCTCTCCTCTTGCCGTCAACCTAGCGAGGGCTGGACACAGCGTTCTGCTCGTCGACGCGGGTGGTGACTATGGCCACCTTCGAGAGGTTGAGAGTCCTGCCTTGGCCAACCCTTCATCTGAAAGGGTTGAAGTCAGCTGGGGCTTCTTCACTCGACACTATTCGAACCAGACCCTGCTCTTGAAGGACCGAAAGCTGACCTATTTGACACCATCAAATCAGTACTACAGTACGTGTTAACTGGTCTCGTCTACACGCTCAGGTCATCCGACTCGGAACCGTTTGCTAATTCACGATGTTACAGGCGGTCAACACCCCCCTGAGGGTTCTAAAGTTCTCGGTACTTTTTACCCTCGATACGGCGGTCTGGGTGGCTGCTCCGAGCACAACGCCCTGGTGAGCTTGCTTCCTAGCCGGAATGACTTCAACTACATTGCAGACCTTCTCAACGATAAGTCCTGGTCTCCCGACAACATGCGCCAGTATTTCGAGAAGTTTGAACATCTCGAATACAAGGTCCCCAGCAAGAAGGGCCACGGAACCAACGGCTACATCGATGTCACTGTCGACCCGATCGGTATTGCCGCCCAGGATATCAAGCTCACCTCTGCTCTGATGGGTGCCGCCAAGGCATTCGGCGTCAACACCGATGCCCTGTACGCTGCCATCAACACCACCATCGCGTCTGCGAATGCGAGGGGCAATGTCGACCCATATGCGGAGCTGCTGCCTCTGGATGTGGCCCAGCCCATCGCCGATGCGCTGAGCTCGATGCTTTTCCAGGACATCAACTTCAACGATCCCAAGCGTGATCTTCTGAAGGTCTTCGCCCAGCTCCCCATGCATATGGACAACCTTCACTACCGCCGTTCGTCGCCCCGTGATTACGTCTATGACACAGTCACCGCCAAGAACAGGGACGGCTCCAAGAAGTATCGCCTTGACGTTGCCCTGAACACCCTGGTTACCAAGGTTACCTTCGACAAGGTCAAGTACAAGGGCGAGAAGCCGAAGGCGAACGGTATCGAGTACCTCTACGGCCAGTCACTATACCGAGCCGATCCCCGCGCCAGCCGTACTGAGAACGGAGGCAGGCCCGGCTCCGTCAGGGCCACCAAGGAAGTCATCATCTCCGGCGGCACCTTCAACTCCCCCCAGATTCTCAAGCTCTCCGGTGTTGGTCCCAAGGAAGAGTATGCCCATCCCCCGCAGCGCCCTCTCCCCTTAATCCCCTCGTCCGCTAACCCTCGTTTTCCCGCAGACTCAAGAAGTTCAAGATCCCCGTCGTCGTCGACCTTCCCGGCGTTGGCAAGAATCTCCAGGATCGTCTGGAAGTCAGCGTGAACGGCAACTACCCCACCAACTTCACCCGCATCCTCGACTGCACGTACCTGTACACCGAGGACGACCCGTGCTGGTCCCGCTACGTCGACCCCAAGAACCAGGGCGCCGCCAAGGGCGCGTACGCCTCCAACCAGGTCTTCAGCGGCGCCTTCTGGACGTCCAGCTACTCCGAGGACGGCGAGCAGGATCTGTGGATCGGCGGCTTCCCCGCCCTCTTCACCGGCTTCTACCCCGGCTACTCCGCCAACGCCGCGACGCCCGACAACAAGACCTGGTGGTCGTGGCTCGTCCTCAAGGCGCACACCCGCAACCACGCCGGCACCGTCGAGCTCGCCAGCGCCAACCCCCGCGACACCCCCCTCATCACCTTCCACAACCTGTACGAGGGCCTGTCCAAGGAGGAGGCCGACAAGGACGGCAAGGCCCTGGTCGAGGGCATGCGCATGGCGCAGAGCTTCTTCAAGGAGGTGCCCGACATCGACGGCCAGCCCACCGTCTTCTGGCCCCCCAAGGAGTACGACACGGACGACAAGCTGCTCGAGTGGGTCAAGGAGGAGGCCTGGGGACACCACGCCTCGTGCTCCAACAAGATCGGCGCCGACCACGACCCCCTGGCCGTGCTGGACGGCAACTTCAAGGTCCGCGGCACCCGCGGCCTCCGCGTCGTCGACGCCTCCGTGTTCCCCAAGATCCCGGGCACCTTCGTCGTCGTGCCCATCATGATGATCTCGGAGAAGGCCACCGCCGCCATCCTCAGCGGACACTAGACGGGACCCAAAGTGGTTTTTTTAAAAAGGAGAAGCAAATTTTTGTTTACGGGAAATTTTTTGGGATTGGAAATCTTTTTTTTTTTATCATTGTTGTAAGAAAGAAGGCACGTGTCGCATGTTCGGACGCGTGTTCTTCTCCTCTTACTTGTATATACCTCTAGCGCCTCTGTATTTAACTACACATACACATAGAACATGATCCAGGCTGGTTACATCTACTACGCTGTCAAACGCTTCGTGAACATGGCCGTTTTTCATCTTAGTAGTTGTCCCCTAAGGGAAGAGGTACGGAGCCATTCGGTCATCCAGTTATTCATCTACTCTGTTAACAACAGAATGCTCTAAGTAGCCAGGTAACTGAGCGAGTAAGTGTGGCAACTCTCTGTGATCAACTAGTTGGGTATCCATGTGGGAATGTTACAGTCCAGCAGGGATGAGATGAAAACTGCGAGCCACGTGCAGTATCAGGGAACAATTGCTGGAGGTTTTCCCACGGTATGATTCGATAACACCCCACATCTAAACATCTCACAGCTCATACGTCACATGTCACATTGAGCAAAGCATCTAACTAATGAAATAAGTCTCTCTCTCTCGATATACGCTGTGCGTACTTCTTTCTTCCTGGTCTTCCGGTGAAGGAGAAGGGCATGGGAGCAAGGAGTGATGGACGGAAGTGTATGAGAAACATAATCCAAGTGAGGTAGGTAGGTAGGCAGATCAACTATCCAACCAGTACAGTAGATACTTACTACCTTAGGTAGGTATCCCTACATACATGTATCAAGGTCGAGCATACTGTAATACACATAGACAGTGCTTATGCCAGAGATCCGCGTTACTTACCCATCAAGCCAGTTCGTAGCCGAACGCTTGAAGCTGAGGTAAACCAGTCGGGGTCTTTCTCTAATACTACCTGGTACTTCTATGCATGTAGGTATGCATGCAGTGATAAATGCAGGACTACATGTATATGTATCCAATAATAAGTTGCTTACGTGGGCTAAGAGAAAACCTGGAGGCAGCGGGAGCGCCCATCCGGGGTTACACTACCTACATGCAGTGTAGTGTGAATACCACGAGGAGAGAAATGTAGGTACGTACGAAGTACGTTATGCTAGGTACGATCATCGTTTCGGACTCCTGTGCCTTGCATGGGTTTGCTTTACTATGTACATATGTGATTAGGTAATTCCCTCATCTACCTAATTCGAAGGTTGTTGTAGTAAACACAACGGCGGTGATCTCCGAGGCGAGGAAATCAATCGCCACCGAGTTTTCAGCTTGGGTCGCAGCAGTGCCCGGCCATCTCATCAGGGATTAGGTAGTGTACAAGTATACTATTGCAAAGAAGCATGTATGTATCTCCTAGTTGCATGTTCAGAAAAGTCGGCGATATTAGTTACTAGTGTAGATCTACCTAGATACCACCTAATACGAAGAGGCGCATTATGTCCGATCAGGTAGGGAATCTTAGTAGACTAGGTACGGAGACCGAAAGGGTGGTGCCCATGGAGGGCGAGTTACACTAGTTCTTGAATGTTCCAGCACTATCAACACTCGTAATTGATCAGTCCCTATTGCGCCAGCTTTACTAAGACTTTTGAGAAAACATCAATGTTCCGTCTTCTACCCGCTAAATGTTCAAGACCTTAGAAGGCGAAATTTATGTTTCTTCATGTCTCCATTCCCGATTCCCATCCCATCCCCACCACCCGCACTGTGTCCCACTCCGGTATCCTCCTCAAGTCATTCATCAGTGACGTGACTGATAAAGCAATGTTCATAACTTTGTGGTGGTGTGGCGAAGTAGGGGGTGGGGGTCTCAGGAGATGCCCATGCTAGGACCGTCGAGAAAGAGGCGACAGCCTCAAAAGTATTTGCTCGAAATACAAGCCCAAGCTTCTCCAACTTGGAGAACATAGCTTTGATGTGTGAGGTTTCACACTCGCCTAACTCTATTCGTAAATAGGGTTATGGTGGAATTCATAGTAAAAGGCCCGAGGGCCAGTATCGTAATTCGTAGCTTCGTGTTAGCCAAACCATAAACACATGCAAACGCACATGTGCGTTTCACCGGCAAGCAAATTGCCTCAATGATGGTAGATAGTAATCCGGTCCTTCTTCTTGGAAGTATGTATAACCAGATAGTGGTAGTCTCCGATATCAGGTTAAAACCTCTCCTTCATTCGAGCTGACACAGTTCGCAGGTTGTTATAAACTTTTCCGGGGGGCTTTCCCAAAATTAGGCTAACTATGCTGTGACGAGCGAGCGATATATTTTTAAATCTAAAACTTCCAGTTAGCCTATACGTATATGCCATGACTTTTGTGGTACTAACGCTCCAAGGATATGAATTTTCGAGTCGGCCACCACGATTCTGGTTCTCGATGCTAAACTAGGTTAGTCGTTAATTGTATAGAAAGAATTTATGCTCATACCGTTCTCTATAGCAAACTTGGTTTTGCCTTGATTACCCTTTCAGTCCGTGTTAGCCATGTTTGAATCGCTAGGGTGAGGATTGTCTCACAGCAATTCTGCCTATAGCACGCGAGAGATGCTCGCCAGTAAGATTCTTTACATCCTTGATCTCAAAGGTCTCGAGGTACTGCACAGCAGTTAGCTTCCAATAGGATTGATGCTGCAGGTGATGAGCAGGTTAACGCATACCAAATCATCTAGCCTCAGCAGCGCTATTGCATCTTGAACATCAAACCCCAAACAGAATGCCTGTATCGTAGTCGTTAGTGACTGTCGAGGAACGAGGGTGAGATTAATAGAGAACAAAGACCCTATAATAAACCCGAGACTTGTGAGGCGTGCACACTAACCCTGATGAAGTCCTCTCCTTTCTGGGCGGCGCCCGGCGGAGAAGCTTTTGAGGTCCGTAGCTCAACTCTGTAGCACCATCAGGAGTCAGCGAAGGCCGTGCTGGAGTCAGAGACATTCCGGCGATATGCAGATGTATGGCCGTCGGTAAGAGCCGCCATTGGAGTTCTCATGGAACACTTACGCCTTATGCTTCACGTTCATTCTATGTCTGTTTAGCGCATGTCTTCCAGCATCTGAAACTCACAAGGTTGATCGCCTTGAAGCTATTGGATGTCTGTATGGAGCACTGACCTGACTGCAAGCTTCAAATGCTCGACGAGAGGAGCTGATGAGCCAATTCAAGTCAATATACGGCCCCCACGGCGATGTAGCACTTTGTAATCGAGTATGGGACGAGCGAGGATGGGCACGACATAACCCCTTAGGTGACGTACGGTATATTTGAGGCCAGTTACTCTTCAGAGGACTCATACGATTAGGTGGCACGGGTACTTTGCGAGATTGGACGCGGAATGAGCCGTCGTCATTCTGGACTTGGGGGAAATGTGGCCGGTCCTCGTCGTCGACGATGTCCATGGCCTCTCCTTCTGTCGTGGTAGGCGCTTGTATGGCACTCGATTCCGGCAGGTCGTTCATGCCATCAAGAGCAAACTCTTCGTCATTGTCGGGTTCTGGTAAGGCAGCGTTGATCGCAGGGACATCGTCGACCACGGGCTTGAGGGGGGCGGTTGGCGCCGGCATTTTTGATTAATCTCTCTTCCTGTGTGTGTCTCTCTCTCTCTCTCTCTGTGTGTGTGTGTGTGTGTTTGCGTGTGTGCGTGTGCTCTCGATGTCTGCCTCGTAGTTAAATGGTAGGCTTATCTGTGAACAATGTTGGTAGCAAGCCGGAAACACGTAGGATATCTCGTCAACGCGCAGTGGTGGATGTGTACGTGCAGTCGCTCTTATAGTTGGTAATGACGAAAATCGACAAGGTGGGTACTTCGTATGGTGGGATGTTTTTGGCTCGACAAGAGACAAGAGGGAAAAAAAATCTTATCGATAACGTAACTTTCACAAGCTAAGGCGAGCCAGAGTGGGCGACAGGGATTGTGGCCAGGGTGGGGTTGATCTTGCTCTGCTAGGCCTGTCATGGCTTAGAGTTTCGGATTTAGCGCGTTACCGTGATGCTAGTTTCTGCTGGTGACGGGTTTTGCGCTGTACAAAGTCCAGCTATCTAATCAGTCCGCTGCATGCATCGAGGGTGCTGTCCCGCTTCCACACTCAACTTCGATCCCATCACAACCATCCACTGACTTATTGTCCTATTGTCTGTCTAGCAAAGGCTCCTAGAACGAGATACAGCCCGGCGTTGAAGGGTGGTCTTACTCTACTTATCTACTATCAACTACTTTACCTATACTATACTTCTTTGTTGGATTCAACGGTTCAACGGGAGAATGACACAATGATGATGCAGATCCAGCGGTCACCATGAACTGCCACTGGAATGTCTTCGGTTAGATCGACCGTCCCATGGCTGGGGCGCCATGTCTTACGAACCTTGTACGAATCAGTTGATTTCTCGTCGCGAGTGTCGCCGATACGATACCCTCTAAACACCCTCCGCTTTACCCGGCCTACTTCTTTCTTCTCCTCGTCGGGCCCATGTCTCTCCAAAACACCACGGTGGTCATTCCCTCGAGCATCGAGATCGTACACCAGCAATGTTCGGCGGAAATGTACGTCCGGAGGGCTCTTGCTCGTCGGCTTGACTCCAAACTCCTCGACAGCCACCACGGTTGCTGCGACATGCTCAGCGGCCGCCGAGTCTACTGTTCCCGGAAACACGACATCCATCTCGAGTGCTACCAAGTTGGCCGGCCAAGAATGGGCGCGGATGATCCATACCGGCCGCGGCAGGACAACGAGAATTTACCGCAGAACGAAATCTTCAAAATCATACCCTGAAAAGATAGAAAAACCCGAAGTCCGCCAGAAGAAACCTCCCGCTGGTCTCTCCGAATCCCAGTCAGACCCGAAACTATCCGATGCAGAATCGCCCGTGTCCAAGTACTTTCACCTACCAGCTATACCACACTTGCCTCATCGACCGACTAAAGAAGAGTTCCTCGCTGCAGCGAATGGGTTCTGGGAACGTCTGAAGGTACGGTTCAAGTGGATCTCTATACGAAGCATGAGACCGTGGAATATCGATGAATGGGGTGCTTTCGTCTCATGGTTCCTTTTTGGTCATCTTGTCTGGGTTCTGGTCGGGACCACAACATTCTTCTCGATTCTCATCCTCTCGATCAACACGGTGGTGGCTCAAGGTCAGTGTGACACGATTTTTTGCAAAGTCACTGGGTACTAACGTGGCCTAGAAACACTTGCTCGATGGGTCGGGGATTACTTAACCGAATCAGCTGGATTAACCGTAATTTTCGAGTCGGCCATTGTCCCGCGATGGAAAGACGGCGTTATTAGTTTTCGCAATGTTTTCGTTTCCCGGAGACCCGGACAAATTAAGTCATCCGTGAGTAAAGGCTCATCTTCGAATGCTGCGGCTGTCGCAGCCGCGGAGCGTGGGTCCGAGAAAGAACCTCCAGTTGTCGAAGTGGACGATGGGAACTACACGCAATTTGATGTCACACTTAACACAGTTGACGTAACCTTGTCGTTTGTTAAGTGGTGGAACGGTAAGGGGCTACTCAAGGACGTGGAGATCAAAGGCGTTCGTGGCGTTATAGATCGAACATCTGTCAGGTGGTCACCGGAGAACAAGGATCCTCTATCTTATCGGCATGAGCATATGCCCGGGGACTTCGAGATTGATTCTTTCAAGATGGAAGACCTCCTCGTCACTATTCACCAGCCGAGCGGCTTCAGGCCGTTCTCAGTCAGCATATACTCTTGCGCGTTACCTCAGCTTCGTAAGCAGTATTTGTTTTACGACTTTCTCTCTGCGAATCACATGTCGGGCTCTTACGACGGGTCCCTGTTCACTATACATCCTCGACAGGTCCATGGGCTTCCAGCTGAGCAAGTTCGCTCAGCCGATCTCCTGGGCGAACCTGAGGCGTGGAAGAAGCATAGTCGTCTGCGGATAGATGGCTTAAAGATCGATCATCTTAATCGCGGGGTGGAAGGGCCTTTCGGATGGATCTACGAGGGCAACGTTGACATTGTAGCTGATGTCTGGTTCCCACACGATGACGACGATAGCATCACGAAGGTGATGTCTGACATTTATGACCGCCTCGAAGAAGCGGTTACGTCAAACAGATATCTCACCATTCTCGACAGGCCGAATCGCCGATGGGAAGAGGTTATCATCAACAAGCCAGCCCCTCAGGATTCTGATACGCCGGATGTGGCTGATCCGGCAAACGACCACCTGCCATTATTCAACGATGACGACGTGGCATTAACTCAACCTCCGTCTTCACCTGACGAGGAGCCACCTCGCTACCTCGCGATGGACCTACGGATCCATCTCAACGACGTCAAGGCATCGGTGCCTGTTTTCACATCAAACTTGTCCTACGTGAACCAAGCGCTCGTCCGACCTATAGTAGCCTACATCAATGCAAAGCGCACCTACATACCGATCGGGTGCCGCATCGTTAAGCGAGCATCGGATTTTGATGGTGCCTGGTCAATATACGACTGTGGTCTCATGAACGATACCTCGGCCGAGGTCTACACCGCCTTCGCGCGTGATGTAGAGGACCAGCAGAGTCGCGTCCGCCGCCTCAAAAAGGTCGGATTCTGGACACTAAGCCTGGCCATCCACGCCCTATTCATGGGCATGGCCGGCAATGTCATCTAAGGCCCAGTATCTCATGTACCGGCCTAAACGTCTCGAGAAATATCAAGTTTCATGCCTAGATTACATGATGGATGGTTTTTTTCACATGATACCCCACCCCTCTCTCCTCTTTTCTCTCTGTAGATTACTCACCGTTCCCATCCCAGCAGCGTGCCTATATAGAAGAACGAAAAGGATCCGGCGTATTGATTGTGTTTATGTTTTCCTTTTCGGCTCTCTCCCTTCAGCATTGGCAACACATCTATCTTTACTAGAAGTGCATACGAGGAAGGTATGGGGAAACAAAGAGGGAGGAGAAGCAGATTTAACGGATCCATGAACGCGGAATCGACTGTGGGACAAAATGGGTTGATTTGGTCGGTCGGTCGGTCGGTCTGGTGTGTGGTACGGGACTTGTCTCCTTCAGCTGGCGTTCCTGGGCGTAATATTTGGTTTCTAAAGTCTTTTTTGATAAAAGTAGAAAGGGGACAAGGGGCGACGAAGCGGAAGAATAAGAGGCAAGGAGGCGGAGGAGGAGGAGGAAGAATATACAAGTGACGAGGAAACGAATTCAAAGATACCCCTCCCATCCATTCATCCATTCGAGTCTATATATCCTGCCTGGATACAATAGGTAATTGCCTGCATGTCTAGTAATTCCTGCTGATGCTGTTGCGGATTTGGCGACCGTCGAGTCCTTCCGAGTAGACGTCTTCTTTGAGCCAGCTCATGATCTCATCATAGTCGTCAACCAACCCCTGCGTGTGGAGCTTATCCAGGAAACCTCGAAATATGGCTTCCATTTGGTCAGTTCGTAAGCTTTTCGTACTTGATAGCGATATGTATCCGAGAAGGAATCGCAATATCAAACTCGGCGATCTGGTTTGTTGTGAGGAACATGATGCCTCTGTAGTACTCGAGCCAGCACCCGGAGAAAAACTACAATTGTTAAAGTCAGCGATGCTATTTCATTAGCAGAAGGAGGCCTTCACGCGCATTGTTGGAAATAAGGGATCAAATTACAAGAGCTTACCCGAAACTAGAGCGTTCTTATCCATTGACTGGACTATCCCTCCCCGCCCCCGACTTTCCAAGAAAACATCGGCCTCGTCTCTGATTCCTAGTTAGCGAATATATTTTAACAACTTATTGAGGCATAGCAAACATGTGGAGGATGGCTTTCCAGTAGGTTGCAAGAGAGAAGATTTTTGACAAGTTCGACTCCACATGCTTAGCTTTTGTACCGACAAGCTGATGGACGCCAAAATGCAAAACTGGAGACTATTTGGTCGCCCGCGGGAGTGTGCCGCGGAATGACGCCGAAAAAGTTGCGCGAACGCTATCCAACTGTTCCTGGAGCAGACCGATGAGAAGACACGGGGCGCAAACCCACGCCTTAGCAGTCGGCGGGCATGCGCCCCGGCGGCATTTCTGGTCGCAAATAGTCGACACTTTCTGGGATGTATTCAACTGGGCGGAAGAGAAGGCTACAGCAGCTATTTGGCTGGGTCGTTGACCGTCTATGTGAGTATTATGCGAGCCACGTCACTACTCTAATCTGCCCCTTATTGCGCCCACTTACCCTACAACTCTATCCATGTTGTGGGCCCACGACGTTGACGATTCAATCCACCCTAGCGAACGGCATTTCTCTCACTAATATCCGTCTAGCCGAAGAAGGGCACACATTTATCGCGAATACCCCGGAGACGGCCAAGAAGGGCATCTCCCGGGTGCTCGCTAAAATCGGCGTGGGTGTCGAGAAGCTCGTCGAGTTTGCCGGCTTCATCTTTAACTGATCTGACATCCTCCATACGTCGGACAACTTCGCGACGTGCTTTAATGCTAGTCTAGACTACATAGACGACCTTGTTGCGTCGCTCAATGTCGACGTCAAAGTATGGCTCGAAAAGCTCCAATCTATCGCCAAGGGTAACGTCAAACAATGCGAGTTCATCAAAACTCTCGTCCAAAATTTTGCTGATAAGATCATGAAGATATTTACCACAGACGACTAGACTTTCGAGAAGGCCTTGTCAGCCATCGCAGCAGACGCGGTGGTGGACGCAATCATCGATTCAGTAGAGAACATAGCCGACACCTTCCTCAATGTTGCCGGCCGTCTTGTCCGTCTGTTAAAGCAGATCGCCAACGCTGAGATCAAAGTTCCCCTTCTTTACGGCTCTGTGGAATTTCGTCTTTGACGGACGCCCCTACTCGGTGCTAAATCTCTTCTCTCTGATATTGGCTGTCCCTATTACCATTCTCTACAAGATCCGTCATGGGGAAAGCACCGCCGGTGCTCAGCGGGAGACTGAAAAAGAACATTCTATCCAGGTTCGTCAACAGGGCCGAAATCCCCGGAGATAATAATCCTAGAAGCAAACATCCAACAACTCGTACCTGCTGGAGTCATTGCGATCCAGTACGTCTCACATGAGTTGTGGCTAGTCAGTCCTGTTGTCGGCTTCGTCAACCGAGGGCCCATCGGGGCTACCCTAAGACCAACTCGCGATATTCCTTCCGCCGACAACCCCTTTCTTGCCCCCAGAATCCGCAGATGAAGGGGAATTGAAGGAGTACGAAAAAATGGGGGTTTGGGATAGATATCTTGGAAAGGCTTCTCCAGATTCCCGTTGCCGTTAACGATGGCATGTATGGATTGCGCTGGCTGGTAGACTGTGGTAGGCTGTTCCCTCTCATACCTATCAGCCGCTATTATAACGTGTTTCTCCCCGGCACCAGGAAACTAATGACGCTCTCTACGTAGGTTCTGGGGAGCCGACATGTGCTGCCGGTTCCCAGAAGATATTCAAGCTCAACTTCAAGAAAGTAAGTGAAGGCTGAATCCATCGACATATACTCGGCGAGCTGGACGCTCGTCATAAGCTTTGGCACTCTCGTGGCACGAATCATCGTGGCCGAACATGAGTATACTTACTACCAACTCAGACCCAAGGAATAAACTCGCAGGCGCTGAAACAGGGGTGGTTATCACGAACGATAATTATACTGAGCGTTGGCGGGAACGCCGCTAAGTTTGTGGCGGTCCTGGGGAAAAAAATTTAAAAGCCCGAAGGTCTTGTTCGTCTCTCTTGTGGCCCATGCGACGACTACGTCGGGGAAGATCATTGCGACGTGAATACTGTGGAGTATGGAGGCCAAAACATGCCAGAACGAGCGCAATGGCCTCCAGGCCAGGGGGTAAAACGCCTGTTAAGAGCACCAACTTTGTAGGGTCGATTAACTAATGCATTTTCATCGTATTTAAAATAAGAGCTTTGCTGTACTTAGAACTCGTAAAGCTTTCCTGTTTTAGTGACAAGTTGATCGGCACTACAAGATTACTTATATTTGTAAGCACGCTGATGTAGACTGATCAACATCGGAGATGAAGCTCCCTTTCGTCATAACGCATGTATAAAAGGGCGACGCAAGAGATGCTTAATTCCAGGATACCATTATTGTATAATCTGTATTCGACGGAGCAACTAACCTATCACGAAGCGCAAAGGGCTAAGGCCAATGACACGAAGCTGAACACTCTGCAACCGATGGAAGGTCAGCAGCCACTAGATACTTGGTTTTCACATAATCGCGGCATTAATAATACCACTAAAACGAATGCAGCGCCCACTCACATGGTCAAAATATCAAAGAAGAAGATGCCGTAGTACGGATGCTCAGACAGAGCGTTGTTCACACCATACTCCTGCGTCGATTTACCGAGGAACTGCGCCTGCCCAGCCAGGTAGTCGGGCCGCGAGGTCGCATCGACGCCGAGAGCAATGACCGCCGAGAAGCCCATGATAACCAGGGATCCAATAAGAGTCACCCCGGCGAAGCATGCTCCAAGGACAGCAGCGAGGTTGGAGGTCCGGCCCATTTGGTGAGATAGTCGAGAGTGTCGTTACTTGAGTTTCTTGAGTTTCGTACTGGGCAGGGGGTATGAAGCTCTCCCCACGAGTCCTGAGGGCTATACAATCCCTTATTAAAATAGGCTGGCGACGCTGCGACGACTCTGTCAATGTAGGCAGGTCTGACGGAGGTGTGGGGAAATCTGGTGGGAATAGGAGACCAGTGCCTCCGACGATAACGGGACCATGAGTAGTATTCAGTTGAACCTGCTAGCTGGAATCTATCTACATGATCGAGGGCCTGTTGGCCTGCTTTTATAGACATCCTGAGCATACCAGGCCTACATGTATATTGGTGCTCTTGGGTACCATTGACTTGCTACCCAAGTGACCTGGCATGCTCTGGCCCCTCGATTATCTACCGAGAATTGGGGGCCGAGAGCTTCGGCGTGGCCGCTATGCATGTAACGAGATTCCAACTTCCGACCATCAAACCACACAAACACATTGCGACTGGCAGTCGGGCAGCTAGAAGTCGCACTAAATGTTTACCATGCCTGATTGGGCCGTGTTACTTGATACTTTTTCGGCTTTTTCTGTTTTTCTTTTAAGTACGTGGCTCTGCGCGTTAGAGTATACCAGGCCGGTAGGACTGAGGATTGCACACTGGAGATCGGCTCAGGCTTTGGAATCATCCAAACGCACCAGTCGGCTCGCAACTATATAAATACCGAGAAAGGGCATTGTATTATGTAGTAGGTAGACCATTCATGCAATCTGTCTATGAGCCTAGCACATTGCTTGCTATTTGTTATTCTATACCATGCCATTCCTTCTACCTTCTCTGCATACCCCCTACTGCCACACCACATTGGGCGTGTGACCGGATTACATCGTCAGCAAAATATGCAACACAATTTCAACGGTATCCCCGTGAAAGGACACGTTTCTCGCCAGGTTGTAGATCATTTTCTATGTTGTCGCGGCGCCATGTGATACCGGCAGGGATTCCTCCCTTTCACAGTAAACGACAAGAAGCTCCGGATTCGACATGGGGTTGTTTTAATCCATCATCACAAATTCTTGAACACGACCTCTGGCTTTTGATACGGGGGTGATTGAAGCAGCTGGGGCAATGGCGATAAATACTATTAGGTTTCGAAGCGTGTGCTAGCCGTTAGCTTCGAAGGCCCGGGAGGGCAGTCCTTTCAGAGCCAAAGCTGTCTAGGATAGTAAGAGTCGTGGATGAAGCCGCGAGGGGACGTGGGTTACTCGGGACTCTTCACATAAAGTCCTCTCTGAATTTGGAGGTCAGTAAACTGTCAAAAGTTGTCGGAATATTGAAACACATACTCTCCAAAGGCGTCCTCGCCGTAGGCGCCTACGTCAGTCGTGTTGGGCTTGCTTGCGACTAGCTGTGTCTTTGTCTTTTGAGCCTTGGTCTTCTTACCACCCTTCTCAGCAGTCTTCTCCTCCTTCATCTTCTCGTTGCCGAGAGCCGTCAAAGAGCTGCTGATCTTCTTAATCTGCTCGCTTGGTAGATCCTTGGCCAGCTGCTTAGTGAGTTCCTGTAAAAACAGCGTGTAGTGGGCCTTCTTGTGGTTACCGCCGATGATGGGAACCAAGGTGTTGCGGAGAGTCTCGAACTGGCTCTTGGTTGATGGGTTGAAGAGTGGCAGCGTGGCCAGGTCGACCGTCTTATTCGGGTCAGAGTCGATCTGGACGGCCGAGCCGGCGGTGGTGGCCTTGCGGCCATTTCTCAGGCTCAGTCCGGCATCACCAAAAAGATCCTCGGCGTGTTTGAGATCCGACTCCTTTTCAGTACGTCTCAGCCGCTGAAGACGCTCAGCGGCGGTTTCTTCCTCGTCCCCGCTCGACTCCTCGTCCTCAGCTAAGCGACGAGCATTTTCGGCCTGGCGCTCGGCGATGCGCTGAGCTCGAGACTTCTTGTTAGCGGCGGCCTCGGCCTCGGCCTTGGCCTTGGCCTCAGCGGCTTTCTTGGCCTTCTCGCGTTCGACTTCGGAATCTTCGGCGGCGTCCCACGAATCTAGGACCTGAGGAAGATGACGTTGGTAACGGGCACAACGGCGGTAGCGGTGGGTTAGAGGCAAGCACTTACATCACTGTCATTCTCTTCGTCGTCAAACTTGTTACGGCGAATGGCACCGACGGCGGGAGAAGCTGGAGGCGTGCTCGACTCGCTCTCCTCCTCGTCTATGCAAGCAGCGGGCGGTCAGCCGAATTTGTACAAAGCGACGACAAGACGCATGCCCATCCATGGGGGGGTCACACAGGCCCGTGGCATCATTTGGAAGCCCCAAAGGACGGGCATCAACAAGGTGAACGGACCCGCTGTGTCCTATCCAGCCGTATGCGATGGTCCCGAAAGGAGATGGTTGCGTCCACCAACGTGGCCGTTTGGAGAAGTGCAATCGAGCGCGCGCGCATTTTTCGAAACGCATTCTTCGGACATGTACGGTACTGCAGGGCCAAGGGATAAGACGCTGTGAGAGGAACTTACCCCACTGTTTTGCGGCAGGCATATCTAGTTTTTAGAATGGAACTCTGGGTCGCCACAAGCGAGGTTCGGTGGTGGTTGGATGAAGGTCTAATCTGCGGACGTTGTAGAGTTGAAATTGTAGTTGAGGATTTAGTTGAGAGAGAGCGAGGGGTTTCGGCCGAGGAAGAAAAGAGGGTTGGTGGGCTGGCGGGGTTAACCAAGCCTGGGACCAGGCACCGTAGCGTACCTATCTAGTGGACTTTGGGTGGCAGACAGTGCGCCAGGCGTACTACCATATAATCCAGTTGGCAGTTGGGCATAAAATGTCCAAGTATGGGTAGGTACCTTATTGTCTACCTACCTACCTTATGAAGCTGAGCACAATACTAGAATACCTAGTAGCAAGGTCTGAATTAAGACAGGTACGAAGCTAGTACATGAGGTGGTAAAGCACGGGCCATACGTGTGAGCCCAGTGTTCGAGTCTTCCCGTGCCACAATTTTCTGCGTCAAAAAGAACCAGCGCATCAAGGATATTAAAAATGAAAGATGAGGGCAAAAAATGTTTGTAAATTCGTCCGAGGGCGCTAAGAGGCAGGTGGACTGCTCCAACACTCAGCGTCTCCCGCGGCCATCTCCATCAATTCAAGCCAACGGGAGGGGTGAGTGCCGGGAGGACAGACTTTTCATACGGTTATATATACGGTTATGTTTATACTGTTACTGTATGCACATCTTTGTTGCTGACAAAGAGTGGCGTGAAGTGCATACCAGCTTGTTGGTTGTCTGCTCGAAGACCTTTGCCAAAGGCTCCTCCGGCCATACGGCTGCACTACAGAGCTAACAGCTCATTACCGAATATTACAAACGGGCCGCATCGAAGTGCGTTGGAGAACACCACGTTACTAGTACTTATAAGGGACACCAATGGCTGGAGTATCCACTTTTTGCCGGACTTCTACCGGACCTATACCTAAGGTACCTACCTAGGTACCTCCATGTACAATACGGTGTGAAAGCGTTGTGAACATGGAACCATTTCTGCGTGTATTCCTCAGTTATCTCTGCCTTCTGTCTAATGTAGGTAGCTGAATAGTGCCCGCCTCCCAGATGAAACGTGCTATACTGTATCAAGGCACGAATAGATATCCGGTCTGCCACTATCCTTCCTGTAACAACAGGGAGGAAAAAGAAACGCCCTGTGAATGAATATGAGACAAGATTTGAATCATTTCTGTCTCTGGTTCTCGACCTCTGTTCATGGGCTGTTAAACTGCAGGGCTAGGAATTGGTGGAAGAATAGGTACACAAGTTCATTAGAATTGTCAATTTGGGCATTGGCTGTTAAGCCTTATGATACCTCCTCGTCAGCTCTCAGTCAGGCTTGTATAACTGTCAGCGCCGTAAGTGCTCTCCAGAGACCAGTGCTCCCCAATCCCCACTCCCAATCCCTACAGTAGGTACCTACTTCTAAATACTAACTCACGTTGTAAAAGTTGCCTGGCTAATCGATAGCGGCTATGCTTGCAATATCTGCTTAGTAGGGGTAGGTCCCAGGACAGCAGACATCCAGGATTCAGCTCATGCTCATTGAAATATCTGCTCAACACCAAGAACTACTCAAGTTGTAGCCACGCAACAGGTTCGCTGTTTGGGCAGCCAAGCCCTTCGGCTTTTGGAGGGCAATTACTTCGTAATTAGGTATGCATTAGCTTTGCGGCTCGCGGTGGAGAAAGACTAGGTACCTATCATGAATACTTCTTAGGTAGGTACACTAAGCTAAGAGCTGTGACCCGCTGTCTAGCAGTCGCTAAAGGTTTGATCCCGTCTTATCAACACAGGTTTTTGGTAACACGAAAGATTTTCAATGGAAAAGACTCATCGGCATCCTGTAAACACACGATACTCAGGTGGTAAATCCCGAAAATATCTAGGACCGGATATTAGTTTAAACATAGTCTTCAGGCTTAGTAACGTCCCCGGTGTTCTGCTGCTCGCACGATAATGCGACGGAGCGGGCCATTCTCGTAGTGGACTCCTGCAATTCCCGAAGCTCTAGCAGTGTAAGCAATCCTCATCCGCCACCTGATCAACTCTGGTTTGCTTTTCAAATCCCGTAACCGTGATTCGCCTAGATTTGGGGCCTGGCAGGTGCGGTGACTCAGCCTGGCTTGTGCGATCATGATCTCCCCGTAGATACCACAAAGTAGGTATCATGGAATCCCGCACTATGACCGCACCGACGCGCATCATTCTACGGTCGTTGTGCCGCTAGGAGGCTCACTAGCCAGGAACTTGGCGTTTTCTACACAACACTAACTCGGGCTTTTATAGCAAAATCGGACTCGGGGACCCGGAGACCCGGACTCGGCAATCGATAGACTTGATGTTCCCTTCGATGAGTGGTTCCTTGCTATACGAGGTGCATCTCACACCATATTCAGGTACCTCACTACGTACATGCGTCTGTCTGACTAGCTAAACATGGCGAGTTCTCTTTGTGTTCCAGCTATCTGGTCGACTGGCTCTTATCTTACATTTGGTGTCAGAATGAATAAATAGAAACGAGCCACCGCTCCCTGGAACACTGCTTAGTCTCCCTTTTTGACCAGACCACTTTTCCCGGGAATAACTTTAGTCAACATCTGGACACCACAGTACTACGCATTCTCTGCATCACTCACCACTCATCACTTTCGAGAGAAGCGTAACTTCATATCTTCACCTCGATGATATCAACTAGGGCACATGCGAGGCTCTGCTCGCCCAAGCAGGCTGCGCGGGTTTCCCGAACTATAGCACCACTCTTGTCAACCTCAACCTTAGCCTCAACCCGTCTTATCTTCGTCCCTGCCGCCTCACAGTACCACAATCAATCATATGGCAGCAAGAGGACTTTCTCAACCACGCCCGTAAACCGCATGCGGGACTTCTTCCCAGCGAAGGAGACCGAGCACATCAGAGAGACGCCACCTGCATGGCCGCATCATGGCTACACCGAAGCAGAGATGCTGGCCGTCGTGCCCGCACATCGTAAGCCGCTCACGTGGGGTGATTACTTCGCCTGGAAGTTTATGCGTTTCTGTCGCTGGGGAATGGACTTCTGCACCGGCATGCGCGGCGAGCAGAAGGTCGACAAGAAGAACCCGACGACGGCCGTCCACTCCATCAAGCCCCTTACCGAGGCGCAGTGGATGATCCGCTTCCTGTTCCTTGAGTCTATTGCTGGTGTGCCGGGTATGGTGGCCGGTATGCTGCGGCATCTGCATAGCCTTCGGCGGCTCAAGCGTGATAACGGATGGATCGAGACGCTCCTGGAGGAAAGCTATAATGAGCGTATGCATCTCTTGACGTTCATGAAGATGTGCGAACCAGGTGAGTTCTATACATACTACACACGTCTACAAGACTGGCCACTTTAATTTAACCTCATGCCACTCCTATCTTTATTCCAGTCTCATCTTTAAGTAAATAGTGCTGACCACAGAATCCCTCCCAAAAGGTTGGTTCATGAAGTTCATGATCCTTGGCGCGCAGGGCGTCTATTTCAACGGGCTAGTTCTCTCATATCTGATCTCTCCCAAGATTACGCACCGCTTCGTCGGTTACTTGGAAGAGGAAGCCGTGCACACCTATACAATGGCTATAAAGCAGATCGATGACGGCCACTTGCCCAAGTGGTCGAGCCCCGACTTCGTCGTCCCTGACATTGCCGTCAAGTACTGGCACATGCCGGAAGGCAAACGCACCATGCGCGATCTGATCATGTACATCCGCGCAGACGAGGCTTGCCATAGAGGCGTCAACCACACGCTCGGCAATCTTAACCAAAAGGAGGACCCGAATCCTTTCGTTAGTGACTATAAGGGTGGTCGCAGCCCTCCTAGACCCGCCCTTAAAGGAGAAGGTTACGAGCGAGCGGAGGTGATGTGATCTCATAGTTACCTCCACACACACCCACTTAACCTAGGTGCGCTGTGCATCAACCGTTGACGTAAAAAAACAACTATCTACGGTACCGAACTGGCTCCTTTCTTATTTTCTTTTTCAAGTCTGTAGGCTTCGCCGTACTCACTACCCAGGCGTTCGGATTAGAGCATGCCCGAGATAGAATAAGGAAGAGAGGAAAGGGAAGTTTGGTGCATGTTAAACCATTGCTACACTTATTTCGATACCCCTCATAGATCGCGGCGCTGTGTCGGATTGGCATAATGGATAAGGAGCATACGGGTCGGCGTTTTTTTGATATGTACATAGGGACGATCTATTCTCCCCACTCAATGAATAAGAAGACAATTATACTTGTAACATTATATGCAAGATATAAACTATGCTTTGAAACGTGTGAGTGGCAGTGTAAAATTTCGATCTTAAATGGCTTCTCTCCAGCGACGCTGGAGTCTTGTATACTCGGTGGCAATTGA
Organism: Nemania serpens; assembly: GCA_022578855.1. NCBI lineage: Eukaryota > Fungi > Ascomycota > Sordariomycetes > Xylariales > Xylariaceae > Nemania > Nemania serpens. Next base: position 112,142 of record MU396682.1, on the reverse strand, counting down.
TCCTGAGAAGCTGGGAAATGGTATTTTCTGGTACATATTCAAGACTGAGAGAGATCCTATTCTGGCCATAACGCCGCCAGTAGTATATGGTATAGTAAAGTCCTGTTACTTATACGTAATCTAGAATTGTCGCCTCATCGATCCCCCTCTACTCAGAAATATTCTAAAAATTGTGCTTTAACAGGGCTAGAGGAGCACTTCGGCCACGGTTACGCGGTAGGAATGCGAAAGCTCTTCATGCTAGGATAGCAGCTAACTACCTAGGTAGGGTTATAAGCGATCTTGCCGCTCTCATAGTGAAATAAAATAAATGCAAAAGGGAAATCAAGGCGCTTTTACATGACATGCTGCATGTGATCAATGAGGATAGCAGTTTAAAGGGCAACATCACTGAAGTTCAAGTGGAAAGTAAGTTTGGCACAAATGCTGCTTCTTGGCATCTGCAGTCACCTGACTGGCCACAGAGACCTTGATCATTTCGGGCTAGCGCCCCTTCCCTCTCTCACAGCTTTCCTACTTCGTACCGGATACTAAGCAGGTAACGTTCGGGAGCTCCAACGAATCTGGTCCGTGCACGACCCGTTCTCCCCTTCGCTTTTTGGCCGCTACTCACCAGTTCTCTTCTTCCTCTGGAAAAAGTCTCCATTCCAAACTCCCCCAGACCAACCAACGTGCCTCAACCTCCCCCTCCCTCAATTGCAATCCTATTGCAATTGACCTCCTTACTCTAGAGGACTTCACATACCTCGCTAATATGTTCCGCAACGCCCTCCGCCAGTCCTCGCGCGCCGTGAGCGCCCTCTCTGCCACTGGCAGGGTCGCTGCTGTAGGTCGACCCTGCGCCATCCTTACGCACCCCAGGACCATCGAGACGCGGATGCCATTGGCCTCGGTCCATCCTCGATGCATTTCCGAAGCCCAATTGAGACTTTTGCCGTCTCCTTTCGGCGTTGTTGGGGAGCTTGCCGAGCTAGCAGAAGCTTCGACAGCGCCGTAGCTCTGCCGCCGGACACTTTCGGGCTAACGGTGTTTTTCTCGCAGACACGAAATGCCGCACCCGCCGCCCTGAACATCCAGGCCCGGTCCTACGCCGATGCGAAGGCCTCGCCCACCGAGGTCTCGTCCATTCTAGAGCAGAGGATTCGAGGCATTGCCGAGGAGTCCAACCTCGCTGAGACTGGCCGTGTCCTGTCTGTCGGGTATGTGGATCCGTCTATCGCCGAGTCTTTGATTTTCCTGTGAAGCCGGCCTCAGAGCACCACATTACCGCCGCCCGCCCGCCAATCAGATCCAACCTCGACAACTGGGACTATCGAATGGGCGCCGTGCCACCATACGAAGCAGTCTCGATGCACTCACTTTGCGCTTTTGATGGTTGAGGGATATTTGTCGCTAACATGGGGTCCTAATAGTGATGGTATTGCCCGTGTACATGGTATGGCCAACGTCCAGGCCGAGGAGCTGGTCGAGTAAGCTCGCATACACGAACTAATATCTTGAACTGAGTTCTGAACACGCTGCAGGTTCGCGTCCGGTGTCAAGGGAATGTGCATGAACTTGGAGGCTGGCCAAGTCGGTGTCGTGCTTTTCGGTTCTGATCGTCTGGTCAAGGAGGGTGAGACCGTCAAGCGTACCGGCGAAATCGTGAGTGGTTGTACCCCTCGTCAACGCAAAGGTTTTTGCGTCTAATCGCCCGGAATTATAGGTCGATGTCCCCGTCGGCCCTGAGCTGCTCGGTCGTGTGGTTGATGCCCTAGGCAACCCCATCGATGGCAAGGGTCCCCTCAACACCAAGGAGAAGCGTCGTGCCCAGTTGAAGGCTCCTGGTATCCTGCCCCGCCAGTCCGTCAACCAGCCCGTACAGACTGGTCTTAAGTCGATCGACGCCATGGTTCCCATTGGCCGTGGCCAGCGTGAGCTTATCATTGGTGATCGTCAGACCGGAAAGACTGCCGTTGCTCTGGACGCCATGCTTAACCAGAAGCGATGGAACAACAGCAACGACGAGACCAAGAAGCTGTACTGCATCTACGTCGCCGTTGGTCAGAAGCGATCTACTGTTGCCCAGCTCGTCAAGACTCTTGAGGAGAACGATGCCATGAAATACTCTATTGTCGTCGCCGCTACTGCTTCCGAGGCTGCGCCTCTTCAGTACCTTGCCCCATTCACCGGTGCCTCCATCGGCGAGTGGTTCCGTGACAACGGCAAGCACTCCCTGGTCATCTACGACGATCTGTCCAAGCAGGCTGTTGCCTACCGTCAAATGTCTCTCCTGCTCCGTCGTCCCCCCGGACGTGAGGCCTACCCCGGTGATGTCTTCTATCTGCACTCCCGACTCCTGGAGCGTGCTGCCAAGATGAACAACAAGCTTGGTGGAGGTTCCATGACTGCTCTCCCCGTTATCGAGACCCAGGGTGGTGATGTCTCGGCCTACATTCCCACCAACGTCATTTCCATCACCGATGGTCAGATCTTCTTGGAAGCTGAGCTGTTCTATAAGGGTATCCGACCTGCCATCAACGTCGGTCTGTCCGTGTCTCGTGTCGGTTCCGCTGCGCAGCTTAAGGCCATGAAGCAGGTCGCTGGTTCTCTGAAGCTTTTCTTGGCCCAGTACCGTGAAGTTGCTGCCTTCGCTCAGTTCGGCTCTGATCTAGATGCCGCCACCAAGCAGACCCTGAACCGTGGTGAACGCGTAAGTATATCTGTATATTTACTGATCCGTTGATAATACTGACTCTGTCGTCTACAGTTAACCGAGCTTCTCAAGCAGAAGCAGTATTCCCCCATGGCCGTCAACGAGATGGTTCCTCTCATCTTCGCCGGTGTCAACGGTTATCTTGACCAGGTCCCCGTTAGCCGGATCCTTGAATGGGAGTCGGACTTCCTGGCTCACCTGAAGACGAACGAGACCGACCTTCTCGCCACTATCGACAAGGAGGGTGCCATCAGCAAGGACCTCGAAGCCAGATTACGGGATGTTGTCTCTACCTTCACCAAGAGCTTCGTAGCATAAAGTCTTTGAATAAGTAATATTAGAGAAGAGATTAGCGGGGCTACTGCCTATACCTGAGGATCTGAGTCGATGAATCTCGTTTCGTTAAGAGGCGGCGTGTGGTGTGAAGGGTGCCGAATACTGAGGGTACGGGTTAGAGATGGAAAAATTCCCCAGTTCCAGCCCTTGTAAATTAGAGCTAAAAACTCAAAGAGCACCTGATTCCTTTTGTCTTGTAACTCTGATTTATCTGTATTTGTGACATCTGTGACTATGTTGTGTTGTGTATGCAGCGAATTATCATGTACAAGAACAAGTACCCATAAGTATGTAGTACATCGGCCAGATTTTAAGAGTCTACCAGGGTAGCTCCGCATTTCAGGAAACCTTTGACATCATATCATGACCTACGTTATTGCATCTTCTCCAAACAATCGAAAAGGCGGGCGAATCGACCTTCAACCCCCAGTCTACCATCTAAAATTTCAATTGAACTAGGATCTGGTTGATTCTATCTAGCTCTCATAATTGAACCTTGGGTGCGCGTCACTCGCACTTCGTTTATCACAGCTCAAATGAGTAATCAGGCGGACGACATGTCATCAGCAACAAGGGAGGTGCTCAAGAAAGTGCACCAGCTGGTGCCACCGATGCTCGAGAAATTCCACAAAGGTGCGATGACGTACATCTTCACCCTTTCTTAGCCATACACAGGCCAAGAGGCCGTTCCGACGAGAAGGAGGCGGCAGGCAAGCTGACGACGGCCGGGCTGGACTTCTAGGTCAACTCGGTCGCGTGGCCGTCATCGGCGGCAGCGAAGACTACACGGGGGCGCCGTACTTCTCGGCCATGGCGAGCGCACGATTAGGCTGCGACATGGTGAGTGGGCTGTTATACATACAGACCCCCCTCTTTTTTCTCCTAGCTCGACGAACGGATGCGATCTATCTGATGCCTTCTTTTGCATCATATCGTACTGTCATGGTTTTGCTTACTTACTACTACTATCCCATCCCTCGTTCCATTCTACTGGGGTAAGCAGGGAGACACAAATGATCGAATATAGAGCTGAGGGCTTGCGTCGGGTCATCTAGTCACACGTCATCTGCACGCCCGGGGCGGCGGCCGTCATCAAGACGTATAGCCCGAACCTCATGGTGCACCCGCTGATGCGGCAGTCGCCGGCAGCAGGAGCAGAAGCAGCAGCAGGCAAGGGCAAGGGCAATGACAAGGATAACGACGCGGAGCAGGTCGCGGGCCGCATCATCGACATGCTGGGGCGGCTGCACGTGCTCGTCGTGGGCCCCGGTCTCGGCCGCGACCCCCTGATGCACGAGACGTGCGCGCGCGTGCTGGCCGCGGCCCGCGAGCGCGGGATGCCCGTCGTGCTGGACGCGGACGCGCTCGCCGTCGTCACGAAGTCGCCGGAGCTCGTCATGGGGTGGCGCGAGGTCGTGCTGACGCCGAACGTGGTGGAGTTCGGGCGGCTCTGGAAAGGCGTGTTCCCGAATCGCGAGGAGGGAGGGGCGGGGGAGGAGGCGAGGAGCGAGGTGGCGCAGGTCGAGGCGCTGTCGAGGGCCCTCGGCGGCGTCACGATCGTGCAGAAGGGCCAGAAGGACCTCATCAGCAATGGCCGGACCACGCTCGTCGTCGACGTCAGGGGCGGGCTGAAGAGGTCGGGCGGACAGGGCGACACGCTGACCGGGAGCATCGCCACGTTCCTCGCCTGGCGGAAGGCGTACCTCGACGGGCTCTGGGAGCACGCGGGGGATAAGCTGCCTGAGATGGAGACGCTGGGACTCGCGGCCTTTGGCGGCGCGGCTATCACGAGGGTATGTTGCGTAGAAGCGCTGTTTCTTTGGGTTTCATCTGGTCGGGGTTGTGCTATGTTCCTTGATGCTGGAACGAGCGGGTTTTGGTTGGTTCGACTCGCTGACTTTTGCGTAGGAGTGCTCGCGTCTCGCGTTCGAGAAGCACGGGAGAAGCATGCAGGCTTCGGACCTCACGGAGCAGGTGTATGTCGCGTTCCGGAACCTTTTCGGCGAGCCGACGAGGTATGCATACCTGATTTCTTTACCTTGAACTCTCGCCCCCGTCTACATGTGGAATCTTATAGGTTGGGGCTAAGCTTTTGTAGCTAGGACACGACGGGGTGCGTGCCTGTGATTCTGAGAATCGGTCTCGCTGGTTGTAGAACTAGAAGTTGGTAAGGGGAGAGCTTGTTAGGGGGTGCGAGAGGATGTTTCTGCGGAGTTGCGAGAGTGATTATCCTAGACTCATCGTGTCGTGAGTGTAAATATCGGTGCGGTTGGGGTGGCAGGTATGATTTTTTTTATTATCATGTTTAGTGTGGAAGTGTGCTGGTGAGAGACTACCTATGGCTTGGGCCCCATAAGATTTACGAAGAAATTAGTTCTTATGCGCTTGAGCTTCAACTCATGAAATATCAGAAGACGACGTTGGCATTGCAAATACTTATACTGCGCGTGTTGGTTGATGCCATAGTCCGTCTATTGTCCTACTTCGAACCTGTCTGGCCAGGTTGTTTGACTCTGCTGGTCTAGCATCCCGGTCAACCTTACTTTGGGCCTTCCTCTCCTGCTTGACGACTTTAGCGGCAAGTAGCAGGGACGAGAAAATATGGACAGCCGGTCCCGTAGGTTTGCGCTTAGACCGGTCGTGGTTTGAAGCTCGCTCTCTATATAACTTTACGACCATTAGTGAACTTCGTAAAACTAAACACTTATTTTGGGAAATTTGCTTATTCTTTTGATGCTAGGACATTGTTTGCAAATCTATGCTCTGTCTCAACAAGGGTATGTCGAGTTTTCCAAGCTCTTTTTGTGATAATTATCCCAAGACTCATCTGCCTCCTGGGTAAAGCTCGATGTCCCCCGCCTTGATCCACGGAGAGCATGTAACCTCGGAGAGTTATTCGTGTTTGGTGATCACCGAGGTGGTCAAGGTGCGGCTACGAGCTACGATCCACCACATTGTTCTTCGGTCCTAACTACCTGACTGGTGGATGCTCTGTCTATTCTGAGGTCTGGCTCACGTGAGAAAGGGGGTCCTATTCATTCGCTCCTCGTCGTACAGCCATATGCTGACGGCCTCCAATTACAATGTGGCTTGATAGTCGAACGAGGAACGAAACGCCATGTTTGGTACAGGGACACAACGCGGATTGTGTGTGCACCTGTCATCGAGGAGGCATGCATCGGTACCGAGCCAGAGTCTTGCACTAAGTCGGGGACCCTGTTCAAGTCCCCCTCCTCCTCATGAAAGAAAAACCGCTGGTAGCAAATGTTCCCGACTTAGCAGGCCCGGCTCTTTCGCTTCTGTTCGAGATCTATTGGCTCGCTCGCACGGCGGGTTGCCGTGCAGTAAGACAGATTGCCGAATCGGAGTGATAGTGCTGCGACCAGCCTCTTTTCTCCAGACCACCGGTGGTGCATCCGAGACTGTCTCTTGTCTGGTCGGCGACCTTGTTACCCACCACCCCAGGTACCGACCACTCTGGTGGGACAGATGGGGTACATGGGAGCTGAGACAGGAGCTTGTTCTCGGTATATAGGCAGAAACCATACGTATGGCAAAAGCTGCAAGATTCGCGCCACTCTCCAGCATCTGTATGCATAAGTAAGTACCTACCGCCACCAGATGCGGTGCAACAGATCTGGTCAGGTCAGGTCAGGTTAGGGGATGAGCCACCTACCCAGCTAGGGAGTTAGGGTTCATAAAAAAAGCAAGACAATTGAACTAGAAGCATGGAAGCAAGGCATGATTCCAACTCCAGTGCTGACTCTTGGGACTCTCAGTTGGGAAGAGTAGAGAGGGAGATGAGGCGCTTCAGCTTACTTATCATGCACTGTGCCCAGGGCTGCCCAGGAGAAGCCCTCCTGGCTACAGCGCTGATCTAAACCGCATCTATATAAGTGGCCCATTACCGCATTAGGGAGATGAGCTCATCACACGCAGAAGCTCATTGGTCAAATAGCTTGTGACTATCTGCCTAAGTGGGTTCCCGACAGAACCTTTGTAAGAGGTACCTTGCCAGTAGTACGTACCGTACAGTATAATACCAAGCGGTATATAGGGCGTTCGCCATCCCAACTCGTGGCTTTCGCGCCAACGCTCCTGAACGACTATTGCTTTTGGTGGCACTTTTTTCGAATCATCTATTTTCCCTTGTCTTCTGAAAAAAAAAACCTCTCCGAGATTGATGGCTACCTAGTCTTTTAGTCCCATGGCCAATACGCTTTCTCATCGAGTGTGCCATCTGCCTCGAGCTAGAGTAGATCAATCGCGACGTTACATCTGAGCTACCTGCAGAAACCCTCGGCATATGTGAGACCAAGAGGAATATCTATCAAGACAGCGGCGGCGATGGCTGGCCCGAGTCTGAGGACCTGCGCCCACTAACCCCGGTGCGGGAGTCGCAAGCTGGCTTGCGAATCTGTCCATATCGCTTCGGACATAAAGCAGCTCGATCGAGCCGCGCCGCTTTCTTCTGGGGCTGAAGTTCACAACCAATGCCTGCACTCCCGCAGCGCAGCATCTACGGGAGTCGGATAAATCGCAGCATAAGAGTCGAGACAATCTCATGGCTTTTACGTTTCCATGTTGGACGGGTTTCTCTGCTCCTGAGATGTATGACACTGGCTATATATGTGCGCTGCTGTACTTGGTGCAGTTCAAGTTACAGGTACCGACAATGTCGTGTTACCCAGCAATCTTTTCTTGTGCCTGCATCGATAGCGGCATTATCGTCATACCTATCATCATCATCATCATCTAAGAGCAGACGTGTCACACAGTTGTGCAGATTAGTATCTAGTATCTGTCAGTCCATCGGCAGCCCACGATGCATGATGACGATAATCTTCGATCCAGGGGGTTGGAATCTTGTGACATGATTGGGGGATGCCTCGTCTTTCATGATTCCCGGCTTTTTTTCTGATAGCTCAGCCAAGTTCTATGATCGAACGCCTAGATCGTTTCTTTTCCTCGGCTTAGCTCATTCTCTGCTCTGTTTAGTTGATAGGTACTTACATAACGGTTCAATGTGAGCTGAATTACCTACATGCTTAGTACCGTACGTAGGAGGTATAGATACACGACAGAGAAGCAGCGGCTGCGCTTTTCTCTCTTGCGTCTGGCAGTCACTGCCTACCTGATGAGCTTCCAGAGTGAATGCGCATTCATAAAACATTGAAGCGTTTCACTGCCTAGTCTGACCAATGACAAAGCACTCATATAGATCTATTACCTGTCTGGTGTCCGTCTTCCCACCTCCCCAATACCTAAAGTATCAATCACATAGACCGGACGGCCCAGCAAGTTCTGTCATCGGCAAACAAGTTGCCTCTGACTTGCAACACGCGACGCGATTCCCGCCATCGTCGTCAATACTTACTTTATCATATGCAACCGGCCCGTCTCGTTGACTTACTCCGCCACTCTCTAGCTCAATATTTATTCAGTACTCGCCAGAATTTCAGTACGCCCTCCAGCAGCAGTAACGACTTTTGCTTCTCCTCAGTCTCACCTACTTGTCTCAACTAGTCCCCGTTGGCCCCCAGCCACCAACGCCCCTCGACTACCGCATTTTGACTTAGACCCCTACCTCTCCACGGCCCGGTCATCTGTACACACACATTGCTGGCCCAGCAGGCCATCAGCCCTTGAAGCCACGACTGAGAATCAAGGGCTCTAGGTGGTGCTATTCGTGTCTTCCGAGACACCCTCTTTTTATTACAAAACCCGAGCTCCTTCTGGTCCTAGATCTGCCCTGTTACAGAGACGCAGACTGGGTAGCAAGAGACGTTATTTTCACTCCCCTTATCTACTCTTTCGTACCACGGAGGGTTTTGCCACAAGCTCTCGCTGTCGTGCCATCTACCACCAACCAGCCGGCACCTTCACTCGTGCAAGGCTTCTTTCCTCGTCTCGGGGATGATCTGTGCTACTGGTTCTTATTGCCTGTACGATCTGGATCTCATCGTTGAACACACCCAACATCAGCCGTTCCGCACATAGAGCCTTTGTGTCGGTGCCTATCAGCCTCCTTTCAATTTTCCTCGGTCGCGCATTTGGTCACATCACCGGGATTTTCATTCACTTCCTGCTTGTGTAAATCCTATCATATTATTTGATATAGACTCTACAATTGGCTACCAACTAGGTGGTGCTATCTCTTCCATCATTCTAGTAAGTATGGCTACACACGCTTGTGACTCTGTATACGAGCAGCAAGGGCTAACTTTATGATGAAGGAGGCCAACCCGTACCCGTATTATCAACAGGGATAGGCAAAATGGCACATGGCTTTGAAAGATTAGAACGATTGTTCACTGGATCGAGAAAGAAGGGGCGAGGGAAGCGGAAGGCAGCACAACAGCAGAGAACGTCAATAATTACTAGCCGCCGGCCTTCATCTCCAATCTTTCCATCCCCGCCTTACCTTCGACCTACATCGACGCATATGAAGCCCCGGGGTGCTCAGATCGACCCGCCAGAAAAAGACGACAAGGACCGCTCAGAGAGCGTCCCGAGCTTACAAGAAGCATTGCATCATCGGTTATCGGATGCTTCCAGCGTTACTATTGTGAATCAAGCTAGTCGATCCGATGTTTCGACCTCGTCCCTCCAACGTCGTAGTAAGAATTCATCAAATGCGTCACGACCGTCTCGCTTCCGGTTTCCGGAAGATTCCTTGTTCAAAAACAATCGACCAATGCGCAAGTTGGAAGATCCTAGTAATAATGTAGTGCAAGAGAAATCATCGCAAACCACTGCCAGCGAACCTCAGGGATTGCTCGATTGGACTCCTAAACACATATCCCTGCTCTTCAATCCACTCGAGTTCAAATCATCATCGAGTGAGCCCTCATCGAGGACCGCAAATGTTAGCACAGGGTCTACATTGCTGCCTTCTCCAGCTTTCACGCTCTCCACAGTGCCACCCGAGAATCCTGGGCCCGTTGACCGTCAGAGCCGGCCAATCACTGCAAATCTCTCGCTTTTCCCACGCGACTCTGTGCAGAAGTTAACCTCAAATTTAAGACAGCAGCCCGTGTCTTCCGGAAAGTTATTAGCCCCTCCGCCGGTTTCTAATATTGAAGAAGACAATGATCGGAAGCCAGCAATTCATCGATCTGTGTCTCTTGATGGCTTGAATCCGTCATGTCCCAACACTCCTAACACTCCCTGCACAACGCTCATCAGTCCCGCCCTGCCGAGCACCAACAACAACTCCAGAGGTAGACGAGGTGCCCGAGAAACTTGGGGCAATAGGTTGGAGGATCCCCAGTTCAGCAGTTACACTATGGACAACAATGAGGAGACCCCAAGACCAAAACTACGAAGATCTGCAAGCACATCAACACTTTCTGTTTTGACACCGCAAGTATCTAAAGGCTTCATTGTTCTCAAGGAGCCTACATTTGACGATTTCTATTCCTTAAGTGACGACGATATTGCCGAAAGCCGACCATCTACGCCCTCCTATGGCACCCATCTCCCGCCGACACCACCGTCCTATAATGATCCTAAACCATATCAGAAGAGTTGTTTACCACAACCATCACCTTCGGAACATGTTATGTGCAAGCCCTCACAAGAACTTACTCCACCCGATACCCCAACTGACTGCCATCTTACACTCACCTACTCGCCTGCCAGCCTTCGAGACACTTTCGGCGCGCTCTGGGCAGCGGAATTAGCCAGGAAATATGACTTCTCTGTTTTATATGTGCTGAGACTGTGGCCTGTAGGCAGTGATCACTGTGCGGATGCCTCGCCCTCTACCATAGCAAGCGAATTTGGCTCTACCAATGCGACAGGATCAAAAATAAATGGTTGCTTATTAGCCGCATATGGTCTCAATGAGGTCCCGTCACCCTTTGAGATCGCCACTGACACTCACCTATCTGCGTTGGACTGCGAGCACTGGAACGAATACCGAAATGTTGATGCCCGCCCTGATGATATCTCACGTGGATGGATCCGAACCTTTTACAGCGACTGCGCTCCTGTATCTGGGTCACCGGGGGCTTCCGGCAATATCTCCGGCAATCGTCCTAAGAACCGAGGGATTGTATTTGCTGCTTATTCGAAACAGACGTTAAATCCTATCATCCCCATGAGAGCTTCTCCGGAACAGGACCTGCTTCTCGGGCGGCTGTACGCCGACGCAAAGACCCTTGTTGATGTTCTAGTCAAGCAGCCATACGGACCCAAGAAACCCTCACCATGTTGCTAAAGACTGAGGAAAGGAAATTTTAAAAAAGAAATCTCGAGCGCAGTTATCTAACACTTAGCTAGCGGGCTATTGCCGAATCTCAATCTATCTTTGCAACAGCATCTAGGAGAGGCACACTACTGTATTCAGAAAACAGGGGCACCCTCCGGAAACCTTGATGCAAAAGCTCTAGAACAATTAGCAATATACAGAGACATGACAGTTAATGCATGGCACGGTGTAATCGCCAATTTACGTGACTCGTCGTTCTATTCATAGGTTTCGTCACAGGTAAACTGACGTATGGTTATTTGTTGCTGATGACGTTGCTAGCTGTTCATGGTGTTTACTCAATTGATCCCGCTCTGCGTATCCCTCGTCCTTGGTTCGTGGTTCGTGGTCTGAGGGGAGACGAATACAGGACCCATGTCGCTGAAAAATGAATGGTACCTCTTTCGACAGTGGTAAAAGTCACCAGGCTTCTCACTTCAAAGTAGATGACACGTTTTCGTGACTGCATCGTTGAATTCTGGCCAGGTCGATCTCATGAATATCCCAATACTCTAGTAAGATGCTATATAATCATTGCAGCCACTTCTCCATCGCGTGGTTCAATAAGTGACGCGAAAGTGTACTCCCAGCTCGAGACATTGGAAGCCACCTATCTCCGCGACATCGATTGCTTGTTCGTCAACGGGCCGCTCGAAGGATAAATCGCCCATTTGATCCCGTTTTGGCTGAGAAACAACGTCGGGCCGAAGAACGCTTCTCGTGGCCCGGTCTCAGCAGAGGTCGCACATCCGCGGGCGGACAATAATGGGCAGTCAGTCAGTGAGTGACTCGGGCACCCCCTTTTCGAATAAATACCCGTAAGACCAATGTCTCTGGGGCGTATCTCTCCCTCCGCCGCTAGATCCCCCCCATTCGGGATAGGGGTCCAATAAAGCGAGCTAATTAAAAGGAGGTCACATTCCTGCCAATTTCGACTCGTCTCTACTGGTATACCCAGCCAGATGGGAAGCGACGCCAATCACTATGGAGGTATGCCTCGGACTCGCTCGCCCAGACGATTTTGCGGTACGGGGGGACCTCGATACCGCCAGCCCAGGTCCTCGCAGCTGAGAAGAAGACTCCCCGAACCCCTGCGCGTTAGTGTTTACATGACTAGTATATTTCGCTGCCGGGGTCGGTCCGGTATAAGATCCCTAGGTTAGGCGAGAGCATGTCTTCGCTTTCGCGGTCATCGTTTGCTGTCCTGGACGATACAGACTGAGTGAGTCGACCCGGATGAAGCCGAAGACCTATTCGCCTGGTGAGGGCAATGGCATGTTGAATGGCCTTTCGCAACCCGGTGATTGGATACGGCCTCTTGCGCTCTGCTATGTTGGCCTTGATGGTCCTTGTGTCTGCGATCCGGCCGCTACTTCCCCCAGCAACACCTCAGAGCGAACCTACTGAACGAGGTTTCGGTATCGTGAGCATCTACGATCTGGATATGGGTATCCGGCAGGATCCCGTATCAATCTCGTAGGCTTCTTCCGAGACCAGTTGAGATTGTTGTCCTGGGGGTTAGCTCTCTGGCCCAGCCTTGGATCTCGGTGCATACGGGATTGTCTGATAACAAGTGTTCGAAGGTCTTACACTGCAACGCTATCAGACGGGCAGAGGAATAATTCGACTTGTTTGTTTGCTCGTTGAGCGGACAGAATGATCCCTCGTCTCTCCCCAGACTCACTCGAGGGCGTCGTCCGGTTTCTATTGTTGCGCGGACCGCTATTTAAAGTGCATGTGCGCCAAAGCTCCCCTACTTGGGAGACGGTAGCTTGGCTGAGCAGAAAGCCACGTCGAATGAGACGGCAGGTAATTGGCGCATTTATATATGCCAATAATTATTGCAGTTTTGTCGTCACACAACCTATACTGCGATGCTTCCTAAACTTGGTGACTTGGTGATTAAATAATCTTGCGACCGTCTATATTCACTCGATATTTTCTGACTCGTTCGACACCACATTGCGTATACTCGCGTGAGGGTTTGCGAAATACCCAACCTGTAGAGGCCTATAAAAGCTGCTCGAAATAAAAGGTTACTTGACAGTGGCTATAATTGATTAGCCCGTATAAATTCCATCATTCATAATTCAAGCCTCCTCTCCTGATACTCTTAATAGGTGGTATACTCCATGTATTGGATGCATTCTAATTTATGTTGTAATAGATACCTCTTAGCCATGCTTCGCCATCCATGAATCTATTCAACATAAGCCTTGTTTCCAACCGTCTTTCTACCCTACGCCATGCCGTACTCGGCGGCATCCATATACAAATCAATCAGGCATCCGGCACTCCATGCCTGCGTGGGGCTCGAATCAGCACAAGGTTCCCCGCCTTTCTGTGTGAGTTCAGTCAACCCAGCCCACGGGCTGCTTTCTATCATCTCCTTGCAGCCGCTTAGACGTCTTGTGACCTGTTGGAATGCCTCAACGCGCCCCTCCTTTGTCGTTTGCCTTGCAAGATCGAACTTGAGGAGGGCACGCAAGAAGAAGCCGGTAGGCCAGAGCCATTCCGGTCCTTGATGGTAATTACGGCCCTTTGATGTGGCGAAGTCGGTCGAGTCTTCGCTGTTGACGTAGTATGGGCGATAATTGAGATCCGATGGGTCGAGTGTCGCCATGCCTGTAGGCCCCCGCAATACCTTGTCGGCGAGGACTAGAGCGTCCATTGCGTGATCATGGTCGAAGAGATCAGGCGCCACTGTCATGGCAATCGCGAAGTTGGGACGCAACTGATAATCCTCATACTCTTTACCGGAGCGGAAAAGGTCTTTGTAGATACCACGCCTGTTCACTACGCTGGCGTTTATGGCGTATTTGCCGTCGTCTGATGAACTCTGAGGTACGTAGTAACTATGCTCAAAGCTCGACTTCAGCAGGTCAGCCCAAGCAGAGAAGGTGATGTCAGTGCCGTCGGGCTTCGTGACGCCCTTGTACGGGTATTTCCCTTCAGAGCTAAGTTCAGAAAGCCATTTTAGGGTACTATAAAGAAGACCGGTGATTTCAATGGCAGCGCCATCACGAGGGGTACCTGGGATACCCTTCGAACCGGCGCGCTCACTTTCACCCATCTTGTCCATCCATGTACCGCAGTTGGATTGGTTGCCTCCAAATATTATTCCGTTCGACCAATCGACATGAATCTCAATGTTAAAGCCCTCGTCTCGCATCTGCATGTCGATTCCCGGGCCAGCGTTGGCTTCGCGGAATTTCAATCCGGATGCGTGTTGTTGCAACGCTTCCTGAATGACATCTTGGATCGAGCTCTCCTTAGAGTAGGTCCTCGGGTCTGCGACGTCGAACCACGTGTCATCATAAGGCAGAAACCTCCGTTTAACTTGCGTTGTCAACAGGCTCATACCGTCTGGTGCATATCGGGTATAATCCTGGATACACTGCAGGAAGAACCAAACAGAGTCGCGGCTATTATACCGTGGGAGATTTCCACTACCGAGGAGATTAGGAATCATGCCGTGTTTGAGGACACTCGCAAATGCGGAAATGTGCTCGGCGGCTTCCTCAAAGCGACCAGTTGCAATATAAAGACCGCGGAGAGAGATGAAGACGTCGCGCCCCCAGCAACGAGCCCACTCAACGGAAAAATGGGGGAGGCCGGCAGCCAGCGAGGGGACCAGTTTATTCGGCCAGAGGGACCCAGACTTGACGATTCCTGTCTGTTGTACGCTGACCATGCCCAGGCTCTGAAGGAACCCCTGACCCTTGTTCACCTGATCGCTCATTAACTCGAGACCCCTGTCCCAGGCAGCTGTATAGGCCGTCCTGATTATCAGTGCGAAATATCGTGGTAACAGGAAACTTGGAATGCCTCTTATAGCATTAAATCTTTCCTTCAGCCACTCGGCGGGCTTGGCTAGATTAGCAAATTCTGGCTGGAGACAGATTCTCTGCAAACGCCCAACTGTGTAGTCCATGGCCCATTGACCATCTCGTAGGTTTTGGCATAAGGGATGTGCGAGGTTATTCTCTCTAATGATGTTCTTCAAGAGACTCCACCAGCCCTGAAGACCGGCATATACGATCTTCCCATGGCCAGGGATGTCATATACCCCATCCTTGCCTTCACTCCCGTCTCGTTCCTCCGCCTCGCATCGATATAGCAGGAAATTGAGATCCACCAAATTCAATTCCGACATGGCTTCTTTTGATCCCGATGTGACATAATTGTCAAGGCCAGCGGAGTGTTCCGCAGTTGGAATCCATGTTTCGAATAATGCAATACTTCCGGGTGGAAACTTGTCACGAACGGTGATGATAGTAGTATCATCTTTGACCTCCATTCGAATGCCGGGAACGTCAATCACACGGCTTGGCAAGCCTCTAAGGTACGTCTTGTCGACCTCGACTTCCTTTTTGGCTTCGTCACTCGTATCAACTTCAATCATCCAGCTCCCCAGATGGCGTGCCCTTGTGCCGCTTAAGCGGACGGAGCTGAAGGCCCCGTTGCCATTTCCATAGCCAGGGTAGGCAGTATGAGCAATCAAGAAATATCCTTTCCTCGACTTCGGGTGAACCCTGTGCACGGTGATATACTGATCTTCATGGTGGATGTGTGTTTCGTCGTAGCCGTCTAACCCCATTAACGTATGGATCTGGTTGAGTAGCTTCCTGACACCACCGATGCCTCCCTCGCCACCACCAACCTTGATTTCTGGAACTGAAGATGACTTAGATGTGTAAAGTCTGCTCTCATTCACTAAATCAATAAGCTTGGGATATATCTCGTCGTAGCCCATGACGCTCCCCGCAGCGCTGGCACACATGCACACTAATGCTGCATTTGGCAATGTGTCCCGAGCATCCCTCTTCTGGGCGGGCACCTCGTTATCATGCGTGCAGTCCATGAAAAGAGCTTGTACTGGAGCGGTCTTGATTCTGCGAACTCTCTCGCGCACGATGATTCCGTTGCTTGTGAGGGAAGGACTACTAGGAGGGCTACCAGGGGGGCTGCTAGGCGGACTAATATGAGATCCCTTTGGTGCCTCGTCGAGCTCGAAACTACCGATCGGACGTCCGCCATGACGATGTACTAGTCTACTCATCTCGGCTGTGCTCCACGCTTGCATGGCCTCTCTGATTAATGAACTGAGGCCAAGTCGCTTCACAAAGACGTAGTCCATTTCTTCAGATCCTGTGAAGAGCTCTGCCACGACATATAAATTTGGTCGAACACGACGAGCCTCGTCTAGGATATGCTCAGCAACATGCAAGGGAGTCGAGTGACAGTTGTCGATTCTAAACCCGGCAAAATATTTGGCCAGCATTCGAGCGTATTTAGTCATATAGTCCCATAGCCATGGGCTATCCTCAGGACTCTTTCCGTACCGAAGCTTGACGCAGTCCCCCCATACAATCACCTCTCTGCGTAGGTAAACCCGTGATTCTGGGCCGGCGTTGTCGACCAGTGCATTCCCAGCCCAAACCCAACCGTTGTTCACAAGAACTAGGTCTTCGGTTTTGAGTTTATCTGAGGCTTTTGATTTGTCGAGGCGGGTGAAATATGATTCGATCAGTGGATTTTCTTGATCAATAACTCCCAGTCTAGGGCCGTGGTCGTCTAAGCGGACATATTTGATCCTGTTGAAGAGCTGCTGCAGAATATCTGCTATCTCTTTGTCATATTCCTCGTAAAATCGAACATTAGCAGCATCTAGAATCTGCACAACTTTGGCGCGAATAGTGGATTCATCGGCTTCGCCTCGGTATTTTCCAAACGTAGCTGTGATGAAGGAAGCCAGCACCTTCGGATCGACGTGACGGCGGAAACGCTCGCCAAGCCTATCATTTCCCAGGAGCCCAGTGTCCAGGACGAATTCAACTTGGTCTTTTAGGCTGGCGTCTTTGAGACGACCTATGGCTCCATCCACCTCGCCTACATGGCCCCCAGCCCAGGATTCGATAGCTGCATCGGTATCCCTGTCCACATCTAATGCGTAGTATTCCCAAAGGCGAATCTCCGCAATGACGTGTTTCTTAATACCATCCATGATCTTGACGAGATCATCCAGAGACTTTAATTCATTGGGATACCCTAGCTCGGCAAGCCGGAGACCAAATTTCAACAACTGGGTGTCGAGAAGGTAGGCGGACTCCAACCACGGGGCGGTAGTCAGGTTGTAGCCGGCTTCCGGATGCTCCAGCAGCCACTGGCTGTTGTGGGCAGTATGGTTGAGGACAATATCGGTCAAGCTGAGAAGGGAATGGTTGTTCTCCAAGCTGTCAACCATCTGTTGCACATCCTCCTCACCGCGAGGGAAACACGCGGGGTCCCAGCCTAGCTGGTCATATAAGCTGTATGGAGAGTTTGAAGCGCCTCGTATCTGGAGCGGGGTGAAATGTATCATATTGTAGCCACGACCGCTGATACCTCGCAGATGCTTTTCCCAGCTAGATGGGTACTTGCCCATGAATTTACTAATGACGGAGAAGACGGATAATGCAGGCAAGGGCAGAGGCCTTCCGTCGAGCGACAAGCGTGGGGCAACATCGATGTAGTAAGTTGGCGTCTGTTTAGCTGGCGGCGGGGAACGAGCAGGATCTAGCGTGCTTGATAATTCGGGGAGCTCAGAATAGGTAGTATAAAAAGCGAACGCGCCGGCTTCGTGGATGGGAATAGAGATCTCGATGTTTCGATTAAAGTCCGGGATGAGTCTGGACTTGCGACTTAGCACTTGAACGCGCAACCGCAGCACCCAACACTACCGGGGAGGTGCATACTTATACTCGATGAATCGATCTCGGCGAAACTCGGACCCTTTCGCTGGGATATTGACCCAGAGACTGCCGTTCCGACATATCGAAGAGGTACCTTCGATGACGAATCGTATCGTTATCGGGACGCTGGACTCTGGGGCTAGATATATGTATTCGCCTTGTACATCGGGAGCGCCATTATCCTTCAGAGGTAGAAGATAGACCTCGTTCGAGGTGATGGTGGGAGGAGCCATCAGGCAACTCGGTCACGGTGTCTTATCAAGGAGAGGCGACAGGAAATGGGTGCTTCGGAGTGCCCGCAAGCCGCGACATGAAAGTCGAGAATGAATATATATGTATGGCAGATAGAGGCAATAGGGTACGTCGGGTGCGAAGAAACGGATACGGATGCTCGTGGATGGGGTAGAGAGGTAGGTAGTAATATGTATAAAAGTCGGCGTTGGTCAAATCGAGAGAAAGTGAGGGAGCTAAGACGGTCTAGACAGTTCTTTAATCGCTCTCTGACATGGTCGAACTAACCTACCTAGGTAGGTAGAGGAGTAAGTACCTGGTCTGACAGGCCGAACAGCTACCGTACATTGATGATCGTCGTGACCTTCCATCCTTCCATCAATTTTGTAGGTACGAAGTATGTGACCTTGGAAAGCACCCTTGACCATTCTGCTGGGGCCTCAGAAGTCTACCTAGCTACATTGTACTTACCTTGGTACGCTACATGTAGTGTAGCTTGCGGGACTACCACACTAGATGAGAAAGTGAGGTAGGTAGCCAATAGCACAACACCGTTAAGTGCTATGGTCCCCCATGACGTTGACAGTCTCTTGGTGATACACTAAGCGGTGCATCTGCTCCGCGCGCATTTTGCAACTGCGGGCCATGACGTCACTTAGTAATACCTCGCTATAACTTATAAGCGCATCCCAGCACCACCACGTTGCCTCTCGGGACAAGTAGATAGGCCTATCCCCAATCTGCTGGATTGCGCTAATATAATTCCCGCCGCCTGTTCCTGAAGATCATGGGGCTGTAAGACGTCTACTGTACTATGTAGGTAGTAGGTAAGGTATGCTTGGTCAGGTAGCATTGTGTATGGCGACTCCATTATGAAATCGAAGGAGGATAGAAAATACCTACGTACGTATTGAAGGTATTCGTCCCAGCTAACATTACATGACTGGTAGAGGTGCAAAATAGCCCTTGAGGGATACGAATATACCAAGGCAATCGTCGATGCCGTGCATAGAGGGGATATTTGAACTTGAGCACCTAAGCTAGGTACTACCTCGTATGCCTACTCCTCCGGGCTACCTCCAAGGCGGCTAAGACTGGTGGAGGGAGAAGGCGGTAGCTTCGCATATGAGCACAACGAAATAGGTATCACCGCCTTTTTCGTGACGGTTGTATACCTACTTTACAAGTTATCTAGCGTACCTGGGTAAAACTGCTAACTGATAGACGCAATGCAGCGGGGTGTAATTTTACCAATAGCACCGGGTAGCAGCGCCGACGAATCGGGTTGTGGCCATGTTCATGGGCAATAAAAATATCGAAAACATGCTAGGCATTATCATACCGCAATTTCATCGAGAACAAGTGATGTTCTCTGCTATTTTCAACATGACAATCCGCCGATCTTCCGGCGGCATCTATTTCTACACCTCGCGGTGTTTATATGGCACGTAGTAATACCTACGGCACATAGTAATATGTGCACGGTCTGCCGAGCTTCTCTGCCTAGCCTGCATTGTACGCATTGTACGAAGTACCAGGATATTCCATAGCTCTCTCAGTTCACGATAGCCAGGCGTTTGATTTACGTAGTCTCCCTCCCCTGACCCCAAATTCGCGCGTTCTGTGCTTCTGTTGTTGGCAATCAACAAGGACCGTAAATGATGCCTTTTCAGGGTACGATCAGCCAACCCAATCCAACGAGTACGACGTCAATTGCAGTGCGAAGTTGGCTGTCGCGATGATAAAAAAGGAGAAGGCTTGAATTATGCCTCGGTTGGCAGTCAGCGGTCGAGAAGTCAAGAAGCGAGACTTGCCTCGGCGCGGTCGAGCCGTCAAATCGAGGGTGCAAAGCAATAAGAGACCATGGGGCTTTTTGGAATAATTTTTTTCTCTTCTTTTTTCTTCTTTGCCCCAAGTCCAAGTAGGCTTGGTTCCTCGGCTCGGCTCTCAATTTCACAAGTTAGAACCAATTTGCTGGGCCCGGGCCCACACTAGAGCTAGTCTGGAATCAAAAGTAGCAGGCGGTGAACTAATGGCCCCGCCTAGTGCGTCATTCTAGGAAAGGTAAAAACGGCAGAAACAGGGCCTATGGGCCACTCATCCAAGATGTCTTGGTTCTTGGGTGTCACATGAGCAGAACTTAGACGATCTACCTCGCTTGTCATACACAATTGCCTGTGCTTTTCGTACGCACACAAGATCTAGGCCCTCAACTTGTTTCGTCTGGTCTATATATCTGGTCTACATGAGGATACCACTCCGTCTGTCCTCATCATCGATTTCCTCTGCGTTCTCGGCGTCTGCGTTTCCTATTCTTAGACAACGTCAATTCTACTATAGACCCTTTTCTACCCATTTGCCCAACATGACTTCAGGGTTGCTAAGCGTGACCGACAATGGCGAGGCTACTAAGAGACACAAGGTTACAGTCATCGGCTCCGGAAACTGGTATGTCATACATCCACCTCCCGATATCTCCAGAAACCACTACAACAGAAGCAAGACGAAGAGGACGAAGAGGACGAAGAGGACGAAGAAGACGAGCTAATGTTGTGTGGTACTAGGGGCTCGACCATAGCCAAGATTGTTGCCGAAAATACCACGACACACCCAGAGCTCTTCGAAGAGCAAGTGCAGATGTGGGTATACGAAGAGGAGGTCACGCATGATGGTAAGACGGAGAAGCTCACAAACGTCATCAACACGTACCACGAGAATATCAAGTACCTGCCCAACATCAGATTACCGACCAACATCGTCGCGAACCCCTCTCTCGAAGACGCCGTTCAGGGCTCCTCTATCCTGATCTTCAACCTTCCGCACCAGTTCATCCACAGAATCTGCGTCCAGCTGAAGGGGAAGATTGTCCCCTACGCCCGCGCCATCTCTTGCATCAAGGGCGTCGACGTTTCGGACGACGGCGTATCCCTCTTCTCGGAATGGATCGGCGATGGCTTGGGCATCTACTGCGGCGCACTTTCAGGTGCGAATCTCGCTACCGAGATTGCTGAAGAGAAGCTGTCCGAGACGACCATTGCGTACGACCCGCCGCCTATGGACAACTCCCGCAACCCCTCTCGCAATGCCTCTCGCAATGCTACCCCACGATCTGCTACGCCCGCACGCGGCGATCAGCGGGCCGCCGCCGCAGACCTCAGCGTAACACCATTGGCGGATTTACAGCACAGAGACGCTCGTGGGAGAATTAGTAAGACCCGCCTGACCCCTGTCCCACCCGAGTACCCGCCACTGGACCACGACACCTTCAAGGCACTGTTCCAGCGACCCTACTTCCTCGTCAGTATGGTCTCTGACGTGGCCGGCACGTCCCTCAGCGGAGCCCTCAAGAACATCGTCGCCTTGGCCGCCGGCTTCGTCGTGGGCAAGGGCTGGGGAAACAATGCTAAGTCGGCCATCATGCGTGTCGGCCTGCTAGAGATGATCAAGTTCGGCAAGGAGTTCTTCGGCGAGACCGTGTCCACGGCCACCTTCACGAAGGAGAGCGCGGGCGTGGCCGACCTGATCACGAGCTGCTCGGGCGGTCGCAACTTCAACGGCGCCAAACTCGCCGTGGAGCGAGGCATCTCGGTCCAAGAGGTCGAGCAAAAGGAGCTCAACGGCCAGAAGCTGCAAGGGACGAGCACGGCGGCCGAGGTGCACTCGTTCCTGCAGAAGCGCGGCCTCGAGAACAACTACCCGCTGTTCACCGCTGTGTTCCACATCCTAGAAGGAAAGAAGACGGTAGACGACATCCCGGCGATACTGGCACTGGCGCAATCGTAGACTTTTTCTTTTTCTTTTCCTTTTTGTCTTCTTCTCTTTTTTTCAGTATGATAAGATCGGCGAAGGGGGACTACTGTTTACAATAATAACAATCCAGAGGCGGGAAGGAAAGTACACCTACCTAGACAGACAGACCTAGACAGACGTTGGGACCCAACCGGGGCTACCTTTAGTAGATTCTTGGGAGATACTGTACGAACTTTACGACGGCTTATGTATGTATGGATGGATGGCTGGATGGATGGATTTGATTAATGCACGGAATAATTTCTGTTTCGGCTTTTCTACCTGCGCGGACGTCGTGTCTTACTTACTACTTCCTACTTGACTCCCGTGATTATACCTATAGGCTATATGTTTTCTTCTTCTCTTACTTCGTACTGTGGCGCTTTGTAGGGGCAAAAACAGATTATTAAAATTAATACAGGTACCCGAAGGGCTGGTCTAGTTACGTTATGGCTATTCTAAATAAGGTGTGCTCGCCCATCCATCTCGCCATTCGTCACCACGATCGCGTGATGGCGTGATCTCTTGGTCCTTTTTTTTTCTTTTTACCTATACCGCAACCTACATGTGTACCTAATTTGACGTTCGAAAATTACTACCTGAACTTGGAAGCGAAACCAAATTAAAGCGAACTTAAATCAAAAGAGAGCGGCGGTCCAGGTAGGTATCTCGCATTATGTAGCTATTATACCTACTATATCAATCTAGAGGTAGGATATACCACACGAAAACGCTATCACGTCAACATTCCGTCATTCTCCCCCGGCTTCTGCGGGACTAGGGCTCAGGTAAGTGACAGACAATACTTATAAATCTACCTACCTACCTACCTACCTACCAATCACCCAATAACCTATTCTTCTCCGCATCCAACGGACGCATCCTCGCCGTCCCCGCCGTCCCATCCGCGGCGGCATCCCCATATCGGCCGAGCTCGCCACGTCCGGGTGTATGCACAGTGTGCTCCCCGTCACCGAACAGGGGCTTGAAGATAGCATCGTACGCGGCCCAGAGCAGGTTCATGACGGCGGTGGTCAGGAGGCCCAGCCAGCGCGGCGTGTGCCCCTCGTCGTCGGCCAGCAGGCGGCCGAGCCCCATGGCGAGCAGCAGGACCGGCAGCGCCGCGAGGACGAACAGCACGCGGCCCACGAGCTGCCGGGCGCTGGTCGCGGCGTACGACTCGAGACTGGCTAGATATGCCTGGTAGTCGTCCGGCAGCGCGTGCTCGCGGGCCCCGTCGCGGATCAGCTTCAGGTACCGCGCCGAGGGCTGCGCGTAGTCCGGGTCGGGCCGGCGGGTGGGGAGGAGCAGACGGCGGAACCAGGGGATCTTTCTCGGGCTCTTATCTTTATCGCCGTTGTCGTCGTCGTCGTCGTCGTCGTCGTCGTCGTCGGAGGGCAGGTCCGGTAATGCCGGCTTGTATAGAGTGTGCGCGAGGAACGACCTCGGTAGTCCCGGGGCGGGAGGCGTCTCGGGCGTGTGGAGGGCCGGCGGCAACTCGAAGCACGGCGCCAGCACGTCGAGGTAGCTATGGCCGCCGCCCTCGGTCTTGATGATGGTGGCGTAGTCCTCGGGCGTCACCTCGTAAACTACGCCGTAGAGACCCTTTGGCCACTTCGGGCGCGACGACGATGACGACGACGACGACGGGGGCGACGATGGTGGTGGTAGTGACGGAGTGTACGGTGGTGGTGGTGGCGGCGGGGGAAACGTTGGCGGCTTCCCTGGGTTCGGGATGGGGATGGGCGGTGTTGGGAACTTCCGCGGCCGCATGTTCGCGAAGCACGGCTCGAGGTAGGGGAGCCCGGGCAGATCGAAGGCGAGTTCGAAGACGGCGGACGAGACGTTGACCTGGCTTATGGGACGGATGCCGCGCATGCCGAGGAAGGTCTCGGCGCAGAGATTCGAGCCATACGCGAGATACAGGATCGTTTTGGCGGAGTCGGACGCCGAGGCCGAGGGGTTGTCGGCTGAGGCGAGGGCGAGGCGTTCGCTCGACGTCCTGGGAATGCTGGAGATGGGCGGATATGACGAGGGTGAGGGCGCGCGACGATACCGCGTGGGCGAATTCCATAGTTGGCGCAGGGAACACTGCCCTTGCTCGGAGGCTGTCATCGAGAGTCCATCCTGGGCCTCTTCGACCCCCGTGTCGGGCTGTCTGCTCATGCTGATGGTCGTCGTGGGTTGGTATCACGAGTATCACGAGCGAGGGGTTGATGCGGAATCGTGACTGAGGCTACCAAGACTCCTAGGTAAGAAGAGGAAGAAGTCGGGTCGAAGAAAAGGAATAAATAGTCGATCGAACGCTCGCTATGATTACAATCACGGATAGTTAACGGCGCCGTTCCCTGACCCTGTTGTCTCCAAAAGTCTCCGGCCACATACGTAGTTGCCGCTATTAGTCAATCACTATGGATCAGCGAATATTCACTCATATGATACCTGGTTAACCGAACATGCACATACGAAAAAGGTGAGGGTACAACATGTATAATCCCAAATGTCTAGGGTAGGTCCCCTTGCCGTCCCATTTTGGATTTTGGATTTTGGATTTTTCGTACTCAAAGTATTCCGTCCTCCAGAAGATCTCTATTTTCTAATTTAGCCACTTTACAACTTGCAACCGTCTAATATCATATCCAGCCCGAGTAGCAACCCGGTGTACAGTCAATAACAACAATAACGACGTCTTTCTTCCCCGATAAACGAGCGCGGGGGTATAAACCTAGCTTCATCAATCCAAATGCTTCTTTTCTGGACCTTCCTTCTCCTCATACTCCCTCAGCATACTTATTATGTTCTTGGCATTTATTACCGATTCCTCCGCTGCCTTCGATTCTTTCAAAGTCTTCAAACGGGCACGCGCCATGACAAGGGGCGTTCGCGTCTCTGCCTCTGGCTGACTTATATCGATCTTGCCTGAATCAAGTAACAATTTGATCACCCTCATCTCTTGTCCCCAAACCGCATCAGCGAACATGTCAGTGTCATCGAAGTCGCTTTCATTAGCATAAGCTAATATGTTGCGGCTCTTGAGTATCCTATCAATAATTTGATAGTTGTTTTTCCGTACGGCTTGCCGTAATAAGGAATGTGTGCTGCAACCCATCTTAAAAAAACAATCGTATTCAGAGCCAATTCCGAAGACTAATTTAACGAAAGGTTTTTTCGTGTTTTCTTTAGCCAAAAGTAGTAACTGACCGGCGGCCAAATCTTGCTCAGGCCAACACTTCAGCCAGATCCGTTCGCTTATAAAGCCGATACGGATATTGCATTCCGTCAAATAACCCTCGGAGTTGTTAGATTTCTCGACGACTTCAATCTGACTTGTTGCTATTTCTAGGAGGTAGAAACAGTCAGTAGGGTCCCACCTCCCGCTCGATCTGACCATCTCTCGGACTTGTTCGAATGTCGCCACATGAAGGTCCCTGAGCGAGGGCCAGAATTGAGCCAGCTTGGGCGTGCCATTCTGAGAAGATTCTCCTTCACTCAACACAAAGAGGCCACTATCGACAGTATGCCACATTATAGGATTATCTTCATCTGGAACGTATACTATCCAGAGTTTGAGGTCGCTGCTGACGAAAATCTCGTAGCCCGTCCAGGCTGAGTGGCCATCTTTGTTTATGAACAGTTTGCCAAGCGGGATAACAAATAGAGGCGGCAGTACGACTTCTATGCCGGCCCCTCCGGTATCCCTTGCTAGACAATGAAGGTAACAGTCTGCCACGTCGAGTCGTGCTTCATCCGAATCCGCAGAGCTGTAAGTATGGATTGCCCTCATCCATGTGTACGAGAAGTGCAGTTGATAACCAGTGCCGTTGTGCTCGAAAAGTGGGATCGCTTGGTTGTACCACACATTGGGCATAGAGCCAACTGATTCTCGGCTACTCTCGTCCCAGAGGGAGTTAAGCTTTGCGAAAGTTTCGAAGCACGACTCACTAGCTTTCCTCCACTTCAATTCTTCGTTGCTTGCGTGCGTGTTGGCGATATCAGCGTCAGGGTCGGGCGGCGTGCTCCATCCATCAGACGCGAAGTCCTCGTCGGGCGAGATGGAGTCTTGATCGGATTCAGCCGACGTCGGTTGATCCATGCTTGCCGAACCTATCTAGACTTGCCTGGAACCTGTAGTCGAATAGGGGATGAGAAGAGGCAGCGCGTACTTTGTATACACCTAGGTTCTCGGCGCTGTTGTTGTTGAGAACTCGGGGATACTCACAGTGATGGACAGGTTATGCTACCTATTGAGTAGTGTAGGTACAAGTTTACGGACCTAGTACAGGGAGGTTAGTTGAAGTTGGTTAGGTTCGATCCCTTAGGTAACGGCGCTAAATCGTCAGCCCTATTTCAGAGCCCCATCCGCTAGGCTTCGGCCAAGCAAGACATCCATCCATGCCCGGTTATACCCCCTCGCGTTCGTTCAGATTAGGTATATCTTGAGCAGTAAATAGTGTTTGCTTCGGCATGGTATTATTACCCCATGGATTAATTTTTACTCCTTGTCTATAGAGCTGTTCTAGCTTCATCCTGGCCCACGAAGCCAAGAAGAACATAGGTATACTAACGCGTTGTAGCAACACGAGCCTCTAATGCAACGCTCCCGGGGTTCCGTCGCAATATTTACCAACATTGGGCTATCTATGGATGCATTGGACGTTTGCCCGATCTAGCCAATTACTTCTGTAAATCTAGGCACATAACGGGCTTGTAACTACATACCTAAGTTGTATACAGAAACGATTAGGTACTACGTACTTGAGTACTTATGTAGAAGCTATCGGCAGTTTGCACCAAGCTTTTCTATTACCGCTAAGCCCAACCCACCTCTCGCATGGCTCCCGCACAATCCGTTCCAGGGGCTTTAGACAAGATCGAGAGAGCTATCAAAAACTACGAGATCATTGTTGGTAACATTCAAAGCCAGCCTATATCCTTGAAAGCCGAAAAGACTTGGGCTTTCGTGCAGCAAGCGTTCTACAAATCACAAGGGGACTTTCTGCCTACAGCCTTACGATAGGGCTTAGTAGTTACTTAAGTAGAAACAGTAGGTAGGGCCTGATGAGTATCTAATTCCCAAAGCTCCTAAACCGAAAGGGGACAGAATATCCTAACCTAATATGTTGGTATAACAAAATAACAAGACCTGACCTACCACTAGGAGTGCAGTTTAGAAGTATCTAGGCGTTGAAGTTGCCGTATCATAAACCGGATGTCCCGGACTAAATTATAGATTGGTTCCACCCCAGCCCACCCCAGCCCACCCCCAGTCCCGGTAATTAATTTCGAAAATTGATTGCCGAAGACCTCTTGACGGGTTAGCCTATGAGAGCTGATGCCGTACCCCTTTCGGGGACCTGGTCCCCTCCGCTTCGGGAAGCTGGACGGGCTGGCGACCAGCTGAAACGGTGCCCATACCACGCTGAACCTGGGAGACGGACAACGCCATGCATACACCACCACGACGATGACACCTGCAAGGACGGCTTGTGAATGACAGCATGCGGAAGAGATAGGGGGGAAGGGGGGAAGGGGGGAAGACGAGGCACGCACATGAAAGATGTGAGTCGAGGCGGCTGTGGGAGATAAGCAGGTAGGTAATTAGGTAGCAGATGTCTAGGACACGGGCGTGGGATATTAATTACCGTGTTTAACAAAAAGAAAAGAAAAGAAAAAAAGAAAAGAGACACCACGCAGCCCCTCGTGCGGGAAGATAGCATGGCATGGTACGGGGTATGGCTCACTCTCCCGCGGTCTTCTCTCGTTCCCCGTAGTTAGCTTCGAATCAGTTGATTTTAATAGGTAAGTAGGTAAGGCCCTCCAGCCTCTCGACGGGTAGCAGCAGACGAGAGATCGACCGTTGTGTGCGACCGAAACCATGGCGTCGTTCGTCGAAGCCGCTATCCGGCTACTGCTAAGCCGGAAGCCGGCCGAGGGCCGGATGGACGATACGCGCGCGCAGGGCCTGGGCGGGAGACCTCATGGAGAGCCTCCTGCGCATGCTGCTGCTGCGGATGCGGATGCTGATGCTGATGCTGATGTCGCTGTCATACCCCCCGATCGCCACCGCCCAGTCTACCTCAACCCCGAGGAGGACCCTCTCACCTTCTTCCGCCTGATGCTCGGCATCCAGACGACGCCCTACCTCGGCTTCACGCTAGTCAGCGCGCAGGGGACGCGCCCCGCGGCCAACATCGGCCTCTACGCGCGCGTGGTGCACTCGGAGCAGAAGGCCAAGGACAGCTTCAAGGTCTTCTCCATCGTCATCAACGGGTGCTACTTCCTGCAGATCGTCATCGCCGCCGCGCTGACGGCCCTGGGCGCCGCGCGCGCGAGCTCCGGCGCCGTGACGGCCTTCGGCGCGCTCAACACCGTCATCGCCGGCTTCCTCACCTTCCTCAAGGGGTCCGGGCTGCCGGGCCGCCTCAAGTACTACGGCAACGAGTGGAAGAAGATCCGCGAGTTCATCGAGCAGCGCGAGCGCGACTTCATGCGCTCCGGCGGCCGCGACCTCGACGTCCACGACGTCGTCGAGACCATCGAGAAGATGTACAACAACCTCAAGGCCGACATCGAGCTCAACACCCCCGACAGCTACACGTCCGTCACGAACCAGCGGCGCGTCGGCGAGGAGAAGGAGACGAGGGTCGGCGGCATCGACACCTCGAAGCTCGAGACCCTCGCCGCCGGGCTCAAGGGCGCCGAGAACGGCAAGCTCGGGGACCTGGCCTCGGGCGGTATGAATGGCATGCGCCAGCGCGAGAAGCAGGTCAAGGACGAGGTCGAGCGCGTCGAGGAGGACGTCGCGCGGGGCGTCCAGAGCCACGAGGCGCGCCTCGACCGCGAGGCTAAGGAGCGGGACGCACGCGCCCGCGCCGCGATCAACGAGGGAAAGCAAGTCGCGAGAGACGGCGTCAAGGATACGAGGGCAGACTTCGAGCGTGCGATTGATGAGCACAGGAGGCAGCTTAGTGACGCGGTAGGCGAGCAGCGCGCTCGCACGTCCGACACGATCGGCGACGCAGGACGGGCGGCGGCGGAGCAAGGGGTCGACAGGACCTCGGGCCACACGATGAGGCCTCTCTCAAACCTTCTAGAAGAGCTAAGCGAAATACATCAGACGGCGGCGTCGGGTGGGCGGACAGCCGCCGCACGACAGATCCAGAGACTCGCACTGAGGTTAGCGGGCCGCGACGAGAGGCACGATGAACAGAGACGCGAAGTTGGGGAGGCTGAAAAACCATGACCATACCTAATATTTTGGAAAATCCGACGAAGTGAAGTAAATATGAGTTGGGCTTGGACGGAAACACCTTTGTGATTCTATACTCGTCGCTTGGTATCTACGGGGTGCTTGGATATAATAGTGGCCACCAAATGGCCGCCGCCTATGCTACCTAAAGTTAATATTAATGACACAATGAGCATTTATTTCATGACCGTTGATAGTTATCTATGCATCTTTGGTTTAGTGTATTGCAAGGCCCTAGCTATAGTAAAGCTGGGATTCTGGGAAGGACTTGAGGGGCCATTCCACCAACTCGAGACGACGTAAACAGTAATCATGAGACGAAGTCAGAAATCCTCACATTTGGGTACTTGATTACAAAACCTAGCGACTTGTTGAGAACCTATAGCGCAAGACTTGAAAGTGGTTGTTGATATTTCGTGTTTGACCTCTCATCCTAGCTCGATCGTAATATTCAGCATGCGATATATGGCAGCATCGTCAGGTAGATTATCGGAGACAATATCCTCAGGAAGTGCGAGCGATAATAGCCAGTAGACCTCTCCTTCTATGCCCTGCACAACCTAATACTTCACTCCTATCTCGCCGCTTCCCACTTCGATGACCGAATGAGCAAAATTACGAGCAGCAGTGATTAATAATCCAGACTACGTCTTGGGTGCATCTGCAACACCCTTCCCCTTTAGTGTAGCTTGTAGATCAATTGTTACTCGACCGTTATCGGCGCTCCTGTTACCAATGTTTTCTTTCTGCTCTGCAAGCAGTTTCTGTAGCTGCGCCTCGACAGCTCGCCCATCGGCTAGGCTCAGGTCAAGACCATCAAAGAAAGTGCCGTGAATCACGTATTCGTCATATTTTCTCGTCCATTGCACCAATTCGTCCAACATCGAGCTACTTATACGGGTGGTCCAGGAAAGATCGTGAAGCTGATATTCTGGAAGGGTGTTTTCCAGTGGCAAGAGAGAGCTCTTTAGCCGCCTTAGCGTTCTCGGGTTTGGGCCACTCCCTTCTACTACCATCGATTTCTGCCTGCGCAAAAGATAGGCTCTGGGGTCACCTGTAGGTAATGTCGTCGCAATTGGCTCGCGATCTTCTTGAGGAGCTTCGCTATTCCTGAATGTGTTGGTCTGTATTATACTAAAGGGCTGTCGCTGACGTGATGGTTGTTGATGACGTCGAGGTCTGCCGCCACGGTCTACCTTTGGGAACTGGTCGTCTTCTGTTTGTGATAGTTGAAAGTGAAGATTTTTTCTCGCAGTCGAAAACATATCGTGCATATCCACGTGGGCGTCTGGCTCTACTCTGTTGAGTGGCTGCTCCGATCGTGCTTGCGTTTGGATAACTTCTCCCTGTGCTCTCCCTCGAAGATGACGTGTTTGGGTGCCATTAAATGATATTTGTGTTTGTCTAAGGCCATCTGCGTCTTGTGAATGAGCCGGATTTATCTGAGAAGCATCTACATGGCGGGTTTTCTTATCCGAGGATGGTGGCGTCCAAGGGGGCTGCTTATGGCGATGACGACGTAGAGCCGTATGAGAGTGACTAGGAGGGACAGCAGGAACTCCCTTGGGTCTGCCATCCGAAGGGCTCGCCACCGGACTCCGATAGGGGCCACCTGGAACTGTAGATAGATGAAGTCTTGCAGGCTGAGCAGCCTTGTAGCTACGAGGAACATCTAGATCCCCAGGCGGTGCCATAATATGACGGAGAATGGGAGGCTCCGGCGTCAACGGTGATACTGGGAGATACTTTAGGGACGTTTCTGAGTTCAACAACGATGTTTCGCTCGGACTAGTTATCTCTGCGGTCTTCTGAGAGCTGGGATGACCACTTGTATCAAGTGTTCTAGCGGTTGTCATCGTTATTTCATGATCTTGTTGTTGGTGACTTCGTCTGTAGCGCTCGCTGAGATCAACTGACATGTCAACGTTCCATTGGTTTCGCTCTGGAGGAGTTCTGCTCTGCCAATTGCTGGAGCCCACAAGCCGTTGATAGCCAGGGGCGGTCTTCGCATTTATGGGCTTAAAGTTGATTGAAATCCCCGTCTCTTGAGATCGTTCGTCAACAGAGTTCTTCGGGTCATAACAGGCCCCCTCAGGAAATATTTTGGGAGAATTCTGAGGTGACTTAGGGGTGTCGTCTGGGATGCTAAGCTGGGTATGTGATTGGAGAGGACGACGAATTTGAGCTTGTCCTAATGAGCTAATCGTCGATACGCTATGCTCTTGATAATTCGCTGTGTTTATCTCATCTCGGTCTACCGTCGTTGGCTTGTATAGTTCACCACACAGGTGTCTGAAAGCATCCATGATGGTCTGCTCGTCAGAGAATAAGACATCGTCTTTGGAGGGCTCAATATTGGCGTCGTAAGTTCCTGGGGGACAGAATATACTGAGTCTAATGAAACAGTCACTAGTAATCTTCACCGATGTAGATAGTCTCAGATGTTCTATATATACGCTTAAAAGTCGTTTTGTAGTACCTCGTCCATCATTGATGGGACGACCGTCAACGGAAAAGTAATGACCTCTCGGAACCTTTTGAAGATCTGCATCCGGATTGATAAGAATAGCCTCAAGTGTAAAGCTATTAGCTATGTGTTCCGAAAGGTCTTGAGTTGAAGAATGGCTCTCTGAGCTTGAGCGCATGGTCTGGAATCTTTTGATTAGGCAATTAGATGCCACCTCGGTCCCGAATAATTGCAAGGCTGCTTCCATCGGGGTCGCATTGCGTTTCGGAGAATACGACCATATAGTAGTTGGCGTTTGGAGAATCTTGAGCATAAGTTTGAGCTGGGGTCGTGTCATGGCATAGGATCGGAGGAGTTCTTGGATCTTGTCAAGGGTCTTCTTTGCCTCCTTGGCAGCCATTTGCTCACGCACTGGCAGACGACCAAACAGCTTAGTCACGCATACAGTTGTTCCCACTGGAGCAGAGGTTGACTTTTGTGTTAGTATGCCGCCTTCGTTAGGTATCAGCCGAAGGACGTGGGCGACGGGTTCCGTAGAGATCTTAGTAGTGATGGTAACTTCGGCCATCGAGTTCACACTTGCGAGTGCCTCGCCGCGGAAGCCGAGCGTCTTTCCGACGACGTCACCGAGCTCCTCCATGTTCCTAAGTTTACTCGTATAGCCGCGTCTGCCGAGCGCGTCATAGTCGTCGGGATGAATACCCACACCATCGTCTCGAATCTCGATCCTAGAGATGGTGTCGCGGGAGACGAGTATTTCGACCGAAGTGGCCTTGGCATCAATTGCATTGTCTAGTAATTCTTTAACTAATAGAACGGGCGTTACGACTACTACATGAGCACTTATGAGCTGAGTTGCGGATTCGGGCAAACGAGAGATGAAGGAGGACATGATTAGGCTATCGGATAGCCTGAGTTGACAAGGTATTTCGAGGTTTGAAAGACTAGAAGAGGATGATAATTCTCGATATATAGAATAAAAGAAACAAGCAGCCTTATAATATAGGAAATGTAGAAGGATCTAAACTTTTCGAGGAGTATGTAAGTAGCATGTAAGGGGTAGTATGAGTATGGCTTGCCGAAAAGGACGGCTCACGGCCGACCGAGAAATTTGGCGGCTTCACTTCGCAGCGGGCAGCAAGAGTGAGTTGGAATCTCGTCCCCGGGGAAGTGTCGGAGGGCCATTCGAGTGCTTGGGCAAGAGGCACCTACCATATGTAGGCATTTCCTTCTTGTCACTGCTTGCTGATTGCATTACACCACCATCGTAACTTCTCCGGGACTTATATTACAACAACTACATGTAGGCACCTACGAAGTACAGATGGAGACAACTTGTAATGTAACTTGTAACAAATGATATGACTGGCCGCCTTACCAACCAGAGCCCCTGTCTCCTACTGCGTCATACCCTCCTCCTTTTGTGCCGAAGGCTTCTACAGGGCTACCTACCCCGTACCGTAAATATCTCCTCATCAGCTGATGGGTAGTCAGCTCCTCGCCTCATGTTTAGAATCTGATAAGATCGACTATATTTTTCTGTTTTAGCTCTTCCTCCATTACTTCTTGTTCAGTGACATGCCTATTGACCCACGTGGTTGGCAGAATATAAGTGATCATCAATTGACCAATCATCTTTGTAACCTCTCCTCCACATTTGGTACAGAATAGTTGTTCCAGGGTTAGTAGCTAGCTTCTTTCACCCCGCCATCACCACCCCTCCACCGAACCCTCTCTACGCTACATACGCTACCTACCTCCAACTACCTAACCATCGTCACATTCTCGAGAACCCTGCCTGCTCCACGCCGCCCTCAGAGCAAAGCCGTGGCCCGACAGCCAGCTCGCCGCCGGACACCCGTACCAGCAATCCCAATCAGAAGGACCGAGAACCGAAGAACCGACAAGACAAGGCAACATGGCATCCACCTCTCTCAAGGGTCCCAAGCCCGAGGAGCACGACGGCAGCGCCCTGCGCATCGGCATCGTGCACGCGCGCTGGAACGAGACCATCATCGCGCCGCTCCTCGACGGCGCCAAGGCCCAGCTGGCCAAGTGCGGCGTCAGGGACTCCAACGTCGTCGTGCAGTCCGTTCCCGGGTCCTGGGAGCTGCCCATCGCCGTCCAGCGGTAGGTTTCGCTCTATCTATCTACATGCTTTTTCTGCTTTTGCTTCTGCTTTCCTCCCTGTACCGATCCAAACAGACCGAACCGAACAGACCCGACCCGACCCCCTCAGACTTCGGCTAATGCCGCCCGGTCGTTGTTCTTGCTTTATAGCATGTACACGGCCTCTCAGATCCAGCAGTCCTCCTCGGGCGTCGCGCCCAGCGCCGGCGACCTCCTCGGCTCCTCGACCGCCGACCTGACCACCCTCGTGACCGACGCGTCCTCGTCGTCCTCGCGCCCCTTCGACGCCATCATCGCCATCGGCGTGCTGATCAAGGGCGAGACCATGCACTTCGAGTACATCTCCGACGCCGTCTCCCAGGGCCTGATGCGCGTCGGCCTCGACCTCGGCGTGCCCGTCGTTTTCGGCGTCCTGACCGTCCTCACTGACGAGCAGGCCAAGGCGCGCGCCGGGCTCACGAGCGGGGGTCACAACCATGGCGAGGACTGGGGTCTCGCCGCTGTCGAGCTGGGCGTGAAACGCGCCGCTTGGGCTCAGGGAAAGCTGGAGTGAGATGCTATTGAGGGGGGAGAGAACTGTGAGAGAAGGGTGGCAAAATCTTGAGAGTCGGCGAACTGAACGACTCACTTGGATAGGATGAAGCACTGGCATACGGCGACTATACACGGGATAGATAAATCGATCAGATAACTGGGATCCGGCGTTGGCTACGACAATGCTCGGCTTGATTCTCAAGACCACACAAGGCAAGATTCAGTTCGAGACTCCCCTTAAATTGGGTTATCGAATGATATTACTCTTCTACTGTCCGCAATATCTTGCAAAGGTATATTAGATTAAATGTAGAGGTATGTAGGCCAGTCTATCATGATCCATCCGTCACACCGGCGAGATCACACCCTTCTTTGAGTTCCTGCGATATTGAGAACACAGAGTAACCGGTGTCTCGGTCATACATTTGCTGAAGTACGCCGATGTCTTGTGTGCAAGAGGACGCTGCTGTGAACCAAAGCATACCACGACGGAATCCACCCATATACAGGAATCCTTCGAAATCTCCAACGCCCGAACCCAAACAGCCAGGGTAGAAGAACCAATCAGGCTGTCGCTACAACATGATATCGATGCGATGCTTATGCCGCGGGGAATGGCAATATGCTCCTATCTTTTTTCTAACCAGAGAATGAATGATGTTGCTGATGGTGAACTGCAAAAACCAGACTTCATATCATCTACTTGATGAAAGCCCCAAGCTCCGAGCCGAAACTCTTTTTGGAACGCCAGAGGCTTTTCTTTTGATCTCTCTTCGCTTTCATAGCTGCCCAGCCCTCATCATCGTCATCGTCGTCGTTCGTGACGGAAGTGACTTTAGATTCGGTCTGGAGTTTGGAGTGAACGTGTGGAATGGCGGCGCTCATCATCGTAGACGTCCGGCCGGACTTGTCAAGCCCAATGCTGGAGACGGGACGGTAGCGACCGGGTAATCCAATATTGCTTCGCTCCGATGGAGCGATAGAGGGAGCGTAGCCTCCACCTTGGATATGAATCGAAGGGACATAGTTAGGTTGCGGAGCTTGCTGGACCCACGAGGCTGAGCTTGGCTGGACCATGCTCATAGTCCTCGTCTGTAGTCCTCCTTGAGGCACGTCCAGGCTCAACCCAGATCCCATACCAGTATTCATAGATGCGCCGATGAAAGAGGCGCGTGACATATCTCCACTCATCGTCGGATTACGCATCATGTCTCCTCCCATGAACGAGCTCCGCGACATGTCTCCGTATGAGCCAATCGACTGGGTCGGCATATGTCCCATAAGATGAGATGGCGCTTGGTTCTGAGCGCCATTCTGCGAGGCCATCATTTGCATGAATTGCATCTGCATTTGCATAAATTGGTGCATCTGCTGGTTCATCTGCATCTGTGCTTGATCGCCAGGTGTAAGCATTGGTGCTTGTGCTGGCTGCATGCCTGTAGGATACATCATTTGTGGCGGTATTCCGTTGATCGGATCGAATCCTGGGTTTACTTGAAACTGTGCCATACTATTTTTGGCGCTGTCGATGGCGGGACTACCTCGTCTAAGAGCCCTAGCTCTCTCTTCGTTGGCGATCACGCCTACCAGACCGCCGGTGGGAAGTGGTCTTGATGAGGCTGGCGCGCCGCCTGCAAAAGCGATGGATTCTCTAGGGGCTTGGTTGATGAGTCCTGCGCCGAGATATGGATCCTGTGGTAATTTTCGGGCGAAAGGCGGAAGTCGGCCGCCTGGTGCGCCTGCCGAAGGACCATCGCTGGCGGGCGTCGACGGCTGCGCCGAGGCTCTCAAGTTTGGCTGTGACCCCATAGTGGTGAGACGTGTGGGCGGTCGATTCTTATTCGGAAACCCATGGGCCGCGAGTATGGCAAGGGGCACCTCCTCGTCATCTTCAGAACCGTCTGATGGCGGGGTGGCTGTACTGCCATTATTCGTGGTATGGCCAAGCGAGAGGTTTGGGGTGCTCAAAGATGTGGACATGGCGGGTCGAGGAATGGGAGTCGCGGTTTCACCCGTGACTTTCATCATCTGTTGCCGGTATACTGATAAGTGAGCCTCCTGCTTCCGCCGTTGTTTTTGAAGCTGCTTTGATTTCTCAAGCTCGTCGTCTTCATCATCGTCGTAGTTGTCATCCTCATCCTCCCTATCCGACTCACTAGAGCCTATGTAACCGAGTTTTTCCTCCTTGGCCTTATTCTGCCGGTATTTTTCAAATTCGTCGGGAGTCATGACCTTATTGCTCTGATTTCGTGGTGCGGCGTGTGTGCGCTCCCCAATCCTTGGTAAAACACGTGGAGGACGGCCAAACGACTTGTCAAAAATGTTATCGTCGTCCTGGCTTGCGCCATATTGGGTCGTCTTGGAGTAGGGCCCAGTCAAGCCAGCCCGGGATGTGGACTGACTAGCGTGTGCACGATCGGCTGCGTCGCTTGACAAAAATTTAGATGCCGCTGACATGTCACTCAATAGCGTTGTATCTTCACTATCATCCTCTGATGGACCGAGGTCGGGAGATCTATTCATCGGTTTTGGAACAGTTTCGACTTTGGCTGTGGGTGCCGGTGCCGGTGCGCGTTCGCTGGTGTTGACAGGAGATGAATGCAGCCGGCCAGACTCAAGTAGTCCTTCGTTTGACTTCTGACTATTCCACGACTTGGGTGGAGGCTCTATCGGGGCGGAATGATCAACGTGGAGCGGTGATGGATAGTTAGGTCTGCTATTTGCTACCTCACGACCTTTTAGAGTCGCAACGCTAGATCGCTTATCGAATTTGGTTAGCATACCACTGCTCCATTCACCACCGAGGTCGAGTTTGAAATCCGAGTCCTCAAGTTTTGGCGGCGTCGCACTGGTCACTGTCGACGCTGTCGTGGCTCGGGAGCGTCCGCTCGGCGTTGCCGGTGTATTGTATTCAGGCATAGGAGGAACTTCCTCTGCTGGTATAGGGGGTAGGGTACTTTTCTTGGTGCCCCCAAATGAAAATGTCCTGCCAGCTTGTTTGAGGAAGCCAGAGCTCTTGTGAACAGGAGGGACCGGGGGAATGGAGGAAGCGGAATAATCAACTGGAGGTAACGTCTTCCTAGTGTTAGAAATCCGCCATTCCTCCTGCGAAGGAATGTATTCAGTGGAGGAGGGAGTCATCGACGCATTACTGTGACGGGAAGAATTGTCGGACCCTGTCTTAGTAGTGTTGGAGCTGCCACTGCCACTAAGAAAAAAATTAATAAAATTGCACAGTACTGAATCCGGCTACGACGAGTCCCAACTGAAACATGCCTCTGTGTCGAACTGTGGATCGTCCTAGCAACAGCTAAGGATTGTAGCGGGCCTTATGCCGACTCATGTACTGGTGGAAGCCAGACAGTCGCTCTAGGATCTGGGGGTACTAGAAGAGAGGGATATAGCACGTACCGACTGCTATTCAAGCCTGCGAACAAATTGTCTTCCATCGCCAAGTCGTGGACACTCGCTTTACCCGTGCCGCCGGCCGTCCTAGACAATCTCACGCCGCCATCGAAGTTCTTGACATTGCCGCCATTGGGTCTTTCGAGAACTCGAAACGAAGGCTCTACCGGCCCATTCTGATCATCGGTTGCGGTCGATTTCCGCCGGAAGGTGACTGGAAATCTAGGCATATAGAACAGCTCGGCAAGAACTGATTAGGATCGCCAGGAACCCATAAATACCGGCAAACAGTCGGCGCGGGAAGTGATGGTCCGTAGGCTCGTTCGGGAGGACCGCCGTGGAATGGACGAATGGGTAGGCGATTAAGGAGTACTTGATA
Source organism: Nemania serpens (assembly GCA_022578855.1). NCBI lineage: Eukaryota > Fungi > Ascomycota > Sordariomycetes > Xylariales > Xylariaceae > Nemania > Nemania serpens. The sequence goes on along the minus strand of MU396682.1, from coordinate 73,939 downwards.
ACGGTACCGCTCCAGAAAAACTTCAACTGAGACGTCCAGAGTCTAGGAACGAGGACACTAAGCGGTAGACTGCATGATGAGAGGTCAGCCGTGTTGCGCTCATGTAAGTGCCCGCGGGTCTGAAGCTACTGTGCAAGATATCACAACCTCACCAGCTTACTCTATTTTAAACGGATGAGGCAACTATGATGTAAAGGGAGGGGGGAACATGACCCGCCAGGCACGTAGACTGACACAGAGAACAGTACAAATGGGCTACACCCGTGTCTCGCAACACAAGTGACACAAAGACCACGGGGTTTCATCCCTGGGTGCTTGGGTCGGCACCACCAGATCCAAGGCTTTCCTGGATTCGGCACGAGTGTAAAAGGTTGAGGCCAGCATGTATAAAAGCTTTCGACTTACATATCTGGAACACAGAACAGGGGGCGGGGACAGTTCACCAAGGCGAATCAGTCAATTCGGTGCATACACGTGTGAACGAATGTGCTTTTGATATTAAAGAATGGCTCGACTGGGACTCGACGGAGAGAAGTGTGTAGGAAGGCGTTGGCCAACACGTTTGCGAGTCGTACGGTCGCAGCAAACAACGATATGAGCGTAAACAAGGTCGCTGTTGAATTAGGTACTAGGTTAGAGGTCTCGAAGGTTTGACTAAGTAAGGTCGGTGAGACAACCAACTCGAGGGACTCAGCAAAGATGCAGGAAAAGGGGGAAATTCTGTCGGTCACAACGGACTATAATGGTAATTGGAAAATGGAATAAGTGATTATATGCTGTAATCTGGAAGAAGGAAGCAGAATAGAGACCGGGCCTGCAGCGAGGGAACTAAAACCCGGGAACGCTTGAGGAAAGCACAGCAACGAAAGAATATGCGGTTGCGAGATGCTGAAGGGATAAGAGGTTGGGAATGAAGATGGGAGGTTTTGGGGGTGGGAAATGCTCGTTAGCTGTACGAAGCAGGTACGCTAGAAGCGATCGAATGACTTAATGGCGGCTAGGCGAGGCGAGGCGAGGTACAGCAGTACAACACCGCCGTGGGTACATGTACATACTTAAGATACCATGTATCTTTAGGTGCATGTTAGGCATATACACATCCTCTTGGAGGTACCCCGATGGTACTAAGGCAATAGGCTGGTTAGTGCTACCCATGCCTACATGTAGCACAGGAGAACTGCGGCGCGGCGCATAATCGTAGTAGGTAGCATAGGTAGTATAAAGCTCGGAGGGCCGTAGGTAAAAAAGACCCGGAGTTCAGAGTATTACATAAGATACTTCCAAGTACCTACTATACCTGTGGAAGAAAAATTGATCAGTACGAGGCCTCGAACCTCGGAACGGGGTACCACCCGGCAAGTACACATAGGTACATAATATTTGCGAGTAAACAGCCTAAGCTCCTCTTTGACCTCTTCTTGCCCTGCTCATTCTGTGCTCATACTATTCTCTTCACGAATCAAAGCAAAGCATGCTAGCACGCGGGTTACCACTCGGCTATCTACCAAGCGCTGCGCCTAATGTCTACATAGGGTACCTAGCGTTCTTGCTTGTCCTTTTCTGAGAGGCTCTTTTTGTTTACTGCTAAGGTACCAGGGTCCTCGACGTTGCAGGGATTAATATCCACATCAACCAGGGTGTCAACAACCTATTTGCTGAGTTGACCTCTTTTCTCGCCAATTTTTCCACGTTCGTCAGACGTTATGTCAACGAATGCTAGCGACATTCTCCTTCCTTCTATCTACCTACAGGCTACCTGGTTAGCAGGTTCCACTAATGCGGGCGAAGGGGACTGCTCATGATTCAATGTGTCTGTACTGTGTGTTTTGCCTTGTCAATTATTCTGTACTGTAGGTACGAAGTATGACACTGCCTAGTGTGCATGCCTACACTATTTGCGGTCAACTAGGACAGGGTAGGCCAGCCAACACGCTGGAATCGGCGAGACATTGTCCAGGCTCCAGGGTCCTCGGGTTACCAAGCGGTTTTCGGCCAAAACCTGATCGGTGGCGTGCCTACATACGGTGCTTCGATGCTGTCTTACTGGCGACGGGTGATAGGAGTGGAGTATACAATACTTTTAGGTGGCCTTTGCCTGCGTTCCTCTTGTATACCAGGTAGCGTACCGAGCTCACCTCCTAGCCGGATTCTGCTAGTCTAGATCCCCTTAGGATACATATGGAACAATGAATGCGGATTTTACACCTTGGGCAAGTGACGCTCTCGGCTCGTGACGTTTACTCTACTCCGGTCTTAGCGTAGAGGAGTCGCTCACGCGTGAGCGACGCGCTATCTCCTTTTCTTTTTTTTGAAGTCTGGTTGGTGGGTCTCTCTGCTACTAGGTAGTGTAGTGTGCAATTCTATTATTGTCATTACGAAGTACATCTGTGACACACACATGACGAAAATATCTACAACTACGGTGACGAACTGTTCGCAACTAGGCACAGCATACCGCTTAAGTCGTCAGTTGCAGAGTTGACAACGAGGAAGTGACAACCAGCTGCCTGGACGATGATTTTGTCAGTTCTTCTCTCTTAGATGGAATAACTATAAGAGACGGCAATGCACTGGTAAGAGTATCCTTGACTGGCTCAAGAGAGAGACACCTCGGGTGGCAATCAGATAAGTAAATAATTGCAACTGCAACGTTGGATAGCGAGATGACTTTCCGCCATGTGTGTGCAAAATTTTCGTTGACTTCTTGTGAGATGGATGAAATAGAGAAAAAAAAAAAAAAAAAAAAAAAGGAAACCTCAAGGAACTTGTATTGAAAACAATGGGGACCTAGGTGCCATACCCAGCGTAGTGTAGATCTGGAGTTCGTATTCAAAATGCTTGGCAGCTGAAAACAGGGTATTTTCTTTTTCAATCCAAGCATATTATACTAACCAAGATAGGTAATTCGAGTTGGTTTTGTATTAGGTGGTGTCTTGCACTATAAGTACTACTACAACTTACAAGTCGTTTTCATCTTCGCTAACATTGGGCTGTTAGTGAAGTCCACAAGTTTATTTAGATTTTCCTTATTCGGGCCATGATGACTATTGTAAGGACGAACGGCTATTGTTGGCTTTAAGCCCTGCTCAGGGGCTCGACTCATCCGGGCTCTCCGGGCTCCTGAGAAGGCACACTAGCGCAGCCTTAATGGGACGTGTAATTCTCCGAATATGTAGTACACAGACGCCAGGTACGTAGATCGACAGGCAGCGCTGCTTCTTTTCGCGGCAGCTCTCATCTGCGGGAATGAGACGATGGCAACTCAAACAAGCGATATGCTTGTCGATCCCATGATGTCAACGCAAAACGCTGCCCGGAATACTTATCAGTCGTGTCCGTCCATGTTTCACAAAACCCACATGCAGCAGAGCCCGAGCCGACTGATGCTATGTACTCGATTAACGTAATACAACATATATTAATTACAACCATCAACTTACACGCAACACGCAACACTGTATCATACCTACCTACCTGGGTTATGGTATAGGAGCAGGAGCAATTTCACATGTGCTCCTCCGCATTCTACATTCTTGCATAGTAGGCACACCAAAACCCTTGAAGTAGCGCTATCATACGTTCAATTGGTTTCAATGCCACGGATGCATCCTAATGCATTATGATTATGATAAACGAGATGTGCGTGCCTTCAGTACTTTGTTTCATAATCTTACCAAACGTATCTTCCAAGTATCCCATAGAGAGAGAAAACCAGATCCGAAATATTCGCGTCGGGCTCTTTTGATATGCATCTCTACCTGTCACCTGGCCTACCCGGTTGGACAGTTGATACATCACTATATATAGCCTCTAGCGACTGATATCCGTACACTATTAACATCGAATGTAGACAACATGCATACCTACTTATATATTGAAGTACATGTATAGTTGCACAAAACTCGGGTGATAAGTTTGTTCGAGGTTTCAAGGATGCAGCGGGGTGTGTCATTCTGTATCAGTTCCTTTATCAGGAGCACTTGTCGCGCGCACACGCGTTTACTTTCCCCGCCATGATTTTTTAAGCTAAAACATTTCCCCTCCACATGTTCTCAATCGATAAAAAATGGGAACGTCACCTTCTCGCCTCGGCCTTGCGATCGACGAACCGGGCACCTGCGTAATTTTACATATCATCCTCGAGCCCAATCGCGACGATGGCTGAACACAAGGCGAGAATCAGTTGTCTCGCCTCGGGCAATGGAACCAATCTGCAAGCAGTACGCAATCCGGCATCCTCTATTCCTTGGCCTGGCAGAGCCTCTACTCCCGCACGCTCCATGATGCCTCTGGGACCCCCAGGAATGAGGCTCATGGTTCCTGTCAGCGGGGTATTCTAACTTCTGGGTTCTTGCAGCTTATAGACGCCTGCGCTTCCGGCGTCATTGCGGGCTCCATCGTCAAAGTTACGGTCAACAGAAAAGATGCCTACGCAGTAAAGCGAGCAGAAAATGCTCAACCCCCTATCCCTACCGACTACTTCAACCTCGTGAAGCACGGATTTCTCGCGGCGGGCGAGAAAAACCCCCAGAAGGTGAAGGAGGCTCGTTTCAACTACGATGCAGCCCTGGCCGAACGAATATTAGCAGATAAGCCAGAATTAATAGTCCTGGCTGGCTGGATGCATGGTTAGTAGCAGTGTGCTCGCCTTTTCACCCCTAGCTTTCGACGGCCATGTCGTATCCTACGCCTCTTGCGATGCGAATGTCGCACACCCGAAGCTCCAATCTGGTCGTTGATACTGCTGCTGCACTTGAAGGGGCCCACGCTGATAATAAACGCTACAGTCATGAGTACTGGATTTTTGAACCCCGTTGCTGCGGCCGGCGTTCCAATAATAAATCTCCACCCGTACGTATTATAAATATGTTGATATTTCATTTTTCTCCTACTCTTCTAGAACTGAGAGGTGCCTTCTGGAAATTAATCACAAAATGAACATGCTAACATATTTCTACTCATCAGCGCATTACCGGGTATGTTGCTACTCTAACGGTGATATATCTGTTTGCGTGCTGACCTTATGCTAAGGCATGTACGATGGGGCGGGAGCGGTAAGGTTACAGACTCTCCTTGTTCCCTCATGTTTGCCATGGGCGAGAGCACAGATTCGCCGCTTCTGCTTGTATATAATTGCGAGAGTCCATCCGTCTGGGCCATACACCACGACCTACTGACATCTTGCGCTTGACAGATCAAACGAGCATACGAGGACTTCAAGGCCGGAAAACTTGAAAACGATACCACAGGGATCATGATTCATTACGTTGTGGAAGAAGTTGATCGCGGAGCGCCCGTATTAACTCAGGAAATTAAAATTCAAGACGGAGAGAGTCTCGAAGATCTCGAGCGGAGGATACACGGATATGAGCATGAGCTGATTGTGAAGGCAACTGCGCTGCTCGCGCAGAGTATCGCATCTGCGAAAGCATCTAGAACAGGCTGAGACGGTAGTCACGGAAGTACGTGGTCTGAAAAAGGATTATTACACTTGGATGTGAAACACCTCAGCTGGAACGCCGGAACTGGAAACAATTTGTTGCTTATCACTATGCATGAGGAGTGTATCTGAAATGTTCCTCGTCTTCCAGTCCAAAAGCACCACACAGATTCGATAAATGTCCAATTCATTGCCTTTTACTATATCAGGTATATCGGGTCACGAGTTTTAGTACAGCAAGAGGCCGGACAAAACAAAAGGGACACGGGACAATTAGGTCGATAGTGTACATAAGATTCAAGCTAAGTAGTAGGTAGCAGAAGCTGCCTACACTACACGTATATACTATATGTATGTATCCTGATACACTGCTAAAGGGAAAGATACCCGGGGGTGTAACCCGTGAAATAGGAGGAGAGGAGCCATTTGTATATTAAAACAAGATGTGGGAAAGTGCCATTACGTAGTGCGAGCTAGATGCCCGTTACGCCAAGCGTGTCTATACCGGATTCAGTAAAGATCAGTCCTGTTTAGCGGGGCCGATACTTTGTATCACAAACGCCAACTCGGGTCGCGCATGGTAAGTTAGCGCACTGGCGGCCTGTGTCGTTACGCTATTTCTGTACCTGGATACAACACCCAATCATCGATGCTTGTGACATCAGCAGCAGTTCTCCATGTGATTCTCTTTGACATATCTCGTAAAATTCAGTATTCCGTTCCAATTGTCACGGAAGCCTCTAGATGAATATTCAACTCAACTATTGCGAATGAGGGTAGTTTTCGTGTTTGGCCCCTGCCTCGCCACCCGGACCTTGCTCAGCCATATTAGGATACGTTGTAGACAAGGATCAGGAAAGTAAAAAGGTGAAAAGAGAGAGGGAAAGTAAACGCCGCGGCCTCACAAACCATGTCTCTAGACCAGAGGCGCCCACCATGGCTTTCCAACTCCCCCTCCCCGCGCCGTCAAGACGGCCAAGGAGCTCTCACGCAGCTGTTGGGCCGCTCACAATCGTTTTACAACTATGGTAGCTCTCGGCGAGGCGCGATTCCTGACGATGAGGAAGCGCGTCTCGTTCCCGTGTCTTCCTCTCATGGCTTCGCCCTTGCTATAGACGACGAACACCATCGCTCGCAAGCCAACGAGCGGCGCCTCAGCGAGATCCTGAACAGTGATCCTGTGCGGTCTATGCGCCTCATCGGGAACCCGAACCCTCGGTACAGATGGGAGCGGTACTGGAAGACAGAAGAGCAACTGAGCGCGTTTAAGAAGCCCCTTCGGAGATACTATGAACGCAACAACTACCTGATCCAACAATATCTGTACATTGATCGTCTACTCGACAGTAGTCTGCCACATGACCTTCTCAATGAGTACAACGATCTCCCGCATAGCGCGATTCAGGGCATCGTGGTCCCCGAGACCATCTCGGAGGAGGCTGCTAGTGTACCGAGATCCATTACAGTCGCTACTAATAGCAGACAGTTAAGCGGTGATACAGCTTCGATCACTTCAAATCAGCAGTCCGAAATCCCAAGCGGCGACTTCAATGACGCCAATGGAGACCCGCCAGCCCCGAAAGGGACCTCACCAAAGAAAGTCAAGCGGACACCCAAGAACATATATCGGCCCACTGAGACTACGCCGTTGTTCAATAATGAAGAAGACGAGGAACACGGCATTCCCAAACCCGAGATCCCCTGGCTGAGTGACGAGGACGAAGATTTGGACAGCAGCTCTCCGGTCGTCACATTGGCCATTTACGTGAACTTTGCCGCGAACGTACTGTTGCTCGCGGGTAAGATTGCTGTTATGACCTCCGTCTCATCCATGTCCGTGCTAGCGAGTTTGGTTGACGCTGTCCTTGATTTCCTGTCCACCGTGATCGTCTGGATAACGACGGTGTTAATATCCCGCCAGGATCAATACAAGTACCCCGTCGGTAGGCGGAGGCTTGAACCCCTTGGTGTACTCGTTTTCTCGATTATTATGATTACATCATTTGTACAAGTCGCCCTGCAATCTATCGAGCGGTTGGCATCACCAGAGCACGAGATCATCGAGCTCGGCATCCCCGCACTCTCGATAATGGTCAGCACGGTTGTGATAAAGGGTCTCTGCTGGCTCTGGTGTCGCCTCGTGAAAAACTCGAGCGTGCAGGCCATGGCCTCCGATGCCATAACCGATGTGGTCTTCAACACGGGGTCGATCTTATTCCCTATTCTCGGCTTCTACCTGAAAATATGGTGGCTGGACGCGCTGGGCGGTCTATTGCTCTCCCTGGTCGTCATCAAAAATTGGTCCGAGACCTCGCTGCAGCACATCAAGAACCTATCTGGCTTCTCTGCCACTGCTGACCAGCGAAACGTGCTCCTCTACCTCACCATGCGCTTCGCCAAGACGATCCGCGAGATCCAGGGCATCCAAGCCTACCACGCCGGCGACAAGCTCATCGTCGAGGTCGACATCATCCTCGACGCGTCCACGACATTGCGGGACTCCCACGACCTCAGCGAGAGCCTGGGGTACGTGCTGGAGTCCGTGCCGATTGTCGATCGCGCGTTTGTCCACGCCGACTATGCGAGTTACAATCTCCCAACGCATATGGAGCAGCAGAGCGAATGAGCTTTGCGAGCATTGCTCATCCTTTCTAGCGAGCTCTCTCTTATGGGCTGCGGCGAGGAATGGTACATGTATTGCCGGCCGTCGAAAGATGTTGTTTTAATGTATAAAAATACTAGGCGCTGGATGTTAAAGGGATAGTACTTGGCGCGCATGATGCGCAGCAGATCTTAGAAACTGGTCCCCTACCATGTATAGGCTTCTGAAGAATAGCGGTTGGATGAACACCGGTATTGTTAATGCTAGAATGCACAGCTGAGCGTTTATACGAAGCGTTTTTGATCCGTTAACGGTGACTCTTCGTAGGCGAGTCCTCTGTATCAATGCAGAGGAAGGAACCGGTGTGAGGCTTCTTTTGTTGACCCCTAAGTCTGGCCGCAGCAATTATCCCTGGGTGATATGGTGGCAGTTTGGCAGCTTGTTCTGAGAGAGCATATAGATACTCCACGGCCACTTTCTTCTAGGTGTCAGGCCCGTCTTTCGTCGGCAACATGGGGATACACAATCACCCGCATCATACTTCTACTCTTGTTTTAGTGCCTTCCACGAGAGGTAGACCTGAAGCGCGCCCTCGATACTCTGTACGAGTCCGAAGAAGATGGTGACGAGAAAGACGAGTATCGCGACCCAAAAGGTGTACCACTGGACCCCGTTCCGGCGATCGAACCACCACTGCGACAGGGTCCGCGGTCTCGACTCGTCGAGGGCCTGCTTGAGGATGACGAGCCGGTTATTCCAGTAGTTGAAGTTCTCGAAGCGCCTCTCGTGCGTCGCCAGGCTCCCGCACTCGGCGAGCAGGGGGTCCAGGCCATGCTCCTCTATCTGCGCCCCGACCCACGCCTGGGTCTTGCCGTCGTTCTGCGGGAGCAGCAGGGACAGGGTCCGGAGGGTCTCGTCGACGAAGCCGGGGGGGAAGAGCTGCTGGCGCGACGACCCGACGACGCACCGCTCCTGGAAGCGCAGGAAGGCCACGCAGTCGAAGACGGAGACGGACCGGTCGTCGTCCACGAGCCGCAGGTGGTCCGCGAGGTTGCGCGTCCACGCGATCCGCATGCCGCCGATCTTGCGCAGGTTCAGCGCCGTGAAGATCCGGCCGATCTGCGGCTTGTCGGGCTGCAGCCGGGGCCCGGCGCCGGGGCCGAAGTGCAGCTCCGCGAACTCCCGCAGCGTCCCCGTCGACCAGCGGATGGTGTTCGGCCCAGCGATGCCCAGCGGGGGCTCGCCGATGCTCATCATGAGCAAGAGTCTAGAACAGAGATTCAGGGACCCGTCTACGGCGGTCGCGTTCGGAGGGTGCCCTCCGGGGTGCTGCGAGACGTCTTGGTGGAGGCTAGCTCGCTCTTTATCCTGCTGGATCTCAGACGCGATTTCGACCACTTCGGCGTGGGTTGACACGGATATTAAAACGGAGCGTGCCATACGCACTACCGCACTCTGGAGACCTACACCTAGGCACTTCACAGAGATTTGAGAGAATAGTCAAATAGATCACTTTGAGGGTATTCGCAAGGGGGAAAGGATCTATTCGCGAGGAGTGGCCAAAGGCCACCATGACTAAAAAGAAGCTAATAATGCAAAGGCGAAGAGGATAGCTAAATATATAGAAAATCAACGAAAAAAAATCAAGGCATATCCCCTAGGGTGGCTAAAACCTAGCCTCTAGTCAAGCCACTAGGTGGCTTGCTCATCGCCCTACTTCAATACATGGCGGCCTCCATCTAGGAGAAACGTCTTGCATTGGAAAGCGTAATCTAGGGCTTGTCAATACGACGTTGATTTAGCCAATCCGATTCTAGGAAACGGTCTGTTCACTGCAAGGTAATTAGATCCCATGTAGATGATTGGAAGCTGGCTTGGACTGGTCGTCTATCTCATACATACCAGTTCAAGTAAGAGCGCATGCAGTAGAGATCTTCTTTACTTGGGGTTACGGAGCCCCATAGTTTGAGAAGAAGCTCGTCTCTTGTTATGAAGTCGGTTTGACTAGTTAGAGGGGTGGCTGGTTGCGCACTCATAACAGCTTCAAGTTGTACGTACGGCCAGCAGTGATACATATGTACGAAGATTACGGAGAGAAAAACATAAACAGAGCGACATGGAGCTAGAGTGTTAGATGGGTAGATACTTTGTATGTATTACCAAATGAACCTCGGAAGGCTGTCCAAATACACAGCTCTCTGCCCAGGCCAGGTGGATAATGGCTGAGCGATGCAACCTAGGATCCTGCAGTGGCGCGGTTGGCTGAAGATCATGGGCCCTACATGGGTTGCATACATACGAAGTGTTCAACTGCTAGAAATGGAAAGGCGGGGAATATCCATCAGCATACAAAGTAGTAGTGTAAGAATCGCGACAACCCTGCCTCCGTCTCCGTCCGCCTACGAAGCGCCAGCGAAATGTAATTGAGGCTATTCCGCCGAACATGTCATGGCAACTCCATTTACAATACCGAAACTACTTCGGCCCCAGACGTATCCCTACGCAAGCTCTTCGACGGGGCCTTATCGGGGGCTCCTCGTGCGCAAATACCACTGTTGGGACGCGAAAGGCCTCGTAAGAGACCTTTTTATGAGCGAGATCGTGGGAAAGATCAAGACATGCCTGGAACAGTGCCTTCCGGAATCAAACTCCTTCGTTGGATTCTCCTTGTTCATGGTTGGAAAGGTGCCCGAGAAGACGAAACCGACTATAATGATCGTCTCGGACGACAAACGACGCCGGAAAGAAGCGTTCCAGGTCATCAAATCGAGGAATATTCTAGCTGCGCGTACGTATTATAAATATGTTAATATTTCCATTTATCTCGTACCCTTCTGAAACTAAGAAGAACTAAAGAGTGTTTTCTGGAAACTGATAAAAAAATGAACATGCTGACATATTTTTACTTATCAGACCCTGGCTTTGAACTTGGGCATTGTTCTGTAGCGGCTGAGTTTGATGATCTCACACGACTTGGATCTGACACTACCTCTTCGTCTAGCGAAGGGTTTCTCGACGATAATGATGATGATGAGTACGTTCAGCACCGCGATGAGGGCGACGAACCGGGCGCAGAGATTATGAGTTTACTGTCGGCGGAGGCGTGTGCCTTCGAGACTCCAAATGGGACGAAACCCACTCGACTATATTTCAACACTCCACGAAACCCGCATTCGCATAATTCAGCGTCAGCGACTTGTGGCGGGCTGTTTAGGTACCAAGACGGAATTTACGCCCTCACGATGGCTCATGCCATTCATCCGATTCGCCGTGCGGTCACGAGCCCGGAGACACGCAGCGATTCACCAAGCCAATCCGACGATTTCGAGATTACCGGGATGGAAGCCTGGGATGAGGATGATGAGGAACGAGATAATGAGACCCTGACTGCCATCACCAGCCCAAGAAGCCAAACACCTTCCGAACTCTCTGACTCCAAGGACAGCCTAGTTAAACGCAACAATTCACGGCTGTCGTCTGAGATAAGCGTCCAGACCCCTTTTGCTGCGGGAGCGTCGGTAATTTACGAAGAAAACTGCACTATGGACGACTACGAGGATGATGAAGATGAACCGGGAATCTGTGAGCCAGTTGGGTCGGTCGTTGGCGTTGACCAGGTGCTTGACATCGCCGTGATCAAGACCACGCCGATCATGTATTCAACAAATCGCCTCTTTGCGCATCAATTTCCGGGGTTTTTGGTTGTTGACGATCCGACTCAAAGGTCTATTACCGTGAAGACCACGCACCACGCCGCAATCAAGGGCCAACGCTCTCCAACGCCCTTTTATACCCGGCTCCCCGGCACGAACAACTTCTTAGAACTATACAGTGTGCAATTAGGGACTCCTCTCCGTCCGGGAGACAGTGGTAGCTGGGCATTCAACGACAAGGGGGAACTCGCCGGTTTTGTGGTGGCCGGGAATCCCCAGACCGGGTCGTGTCTGCTTCTCCCCACTATGCAAGCTTTGCAGTCGGTGGAATCGCTTCTGGAAAATCGAGCGTGTCCTGCGGGTCTAGGAACTACGAATTTGACAAGCCTACTATCGCCTTTGGCTACTGATCCCTACAAAACCCACTTCAAAGACGAGCGAGACGAGGATGTGATGACCGTTGCAAGCAGCGTATCTCCCCCAAGCATATTCAGCCAGCGCATGGATCGTGGGACGCCGTCCACCACCACAGCGTCGTATGGACGTAGGCCAGGGGCTTCGCTAGCGAGAGAGAGCTTATCTCGAGATGGCGCAGGATTGGCCAGCAGTTTCGTGAGCAAGGGGGATTTCTTGGAAGACCAAGTAGCCAGACTGCGGAGGGAGCTGGAGAGGGCCTGGGAAATCATACAAGAGAAGGAAATGAATTTGCAGCATCTCATCACTGGCAATGTCTCCAACGTGTTGAGGCCTGTAGCAAAGTACACGGCGCCCCCGCAATCTGGAGTTGACTACAGCTTGCCGTTCAGCCCTATCCAAGGTTCGTCGCAAGACCTAAGTCAATCAAGTCCTTCAGAGCAGTCGCATCCCCCGGATGCCATGATATCCGATTTTTCCCAGACAGCGAAGCCCGAGATGATAGCTACCAGTGATGATCTCCCCACAGCATCACTTGTCCAATCAGTGGAAGACAGTCTCGAAGCTTGGAAAATCGAGGTGAAAGATACAATGGAAGAACAGAAGGCTATGTGGCAAGTCCAAGTCGCCGCTAACGAAGCACTAAACGAGGAGAACAAGATGTTGAGACAAAGGATCAGCCGGGCGAGGATGGACATCTGGCATGCGGCAACTGATATCAGGGATAGAGGTGGTCGAAATAATTATGGCGATAGCCACAGATTATTGAAGATTTCCGATAACTTGGGTCGCGTCCTGCACCGCGACGGCGATGGCCGGGAGCCTGCCCCGGGCCCAAGCAAGGTGCAACTGGAGCCCGAACTAAATGAGTCTATGCCTATGGATATCCCGTCCGCTTCACGTTTTGAAAAGACACAGAAATGGTCGTCAACAGCGCTTAGTGGACTATTCGAGACATTCGGCTCACCCTCCTCCCAGGTAAGTCCCGTGTCGCGGTCGCAGGCCAGCTCGCCTTTCCTAGCCGCGCTGGAAAGGCCCGTGCAAGGGAAACCCGTGCTAGATAGATCGGGGATAGAAAGACCAGGGGAGAGGAGGATACTAAAGCCCAAGAGCCGGCTGAGCTCGTCTCTTTCGAGCTCGAGAGGCCTGCGCGGCTCACTCTCAGACGTCGGGAGGGGCATCAATACCGTACTGGAGGAGGACGAAGATAACACGATGGATTATGATGCGCCCACCTTCAAAAGGGGGGATGGCACAAAGGGAAAGGTGAAGGATGAGACTGAGTGAAATTTTGGCAAGTTCTTGAATTCACCCTGATAAGTAGGCAAATATACGCGTGTTGAGACCATACCTACGCACTCTCTCTCTCTAAGCCTACCTATAAGCCGACATCAGTTGGTAAGCTGAAGCCGAAGGCCTAAGCAAAGCACGCAAGAGCCCAACATCACTGATAATTCGCTGCGCTACGTACCAGGCAACGGGATCTTGAAAGAAATACGGATATAGCCAGACTCGGGGAACCTATGAGGCATCAAGAAAGGGTATGATGTCCACATAAGCACAAGGCAAAAAGGATGTCGTTACTTACCCATGCACCAAACGCAATTGTTCCAGCTTTATCGTGGAATAACTGCGTTTGCCCTAAACACGGCTTGGTAGCCTTTGAGGCAGGCCAACTCTTTGTGGCAACAGGCCAGGCCCGCACAACCACAATCAAATCATTTTGTGCCACCCCTAGTCGACTCGGCGAGAGACAAAAGACGTGGGCTTTACTTACCTTCGATAAACACTGAGAAGAATGCATTGAACTCTCAAGATCCCGGCTCGAGATCGGGTACCTGCATATTGAACAACGAAACAACCCATCTTGATATAATAAGCGCATTATCTAGACTTTCTATCTCATCTTATTTCTGAACCGTCTCTTTCACGACGAAGACTTAGACAGAGAAAAGAAGAAAAACAATATGAACGGAATGGCATATCAAACCGTGCACAACAGCCAATTGCTTCTTATATATAAGCCCACAAAACTCCTCTGAAAAGCTCAAGTAGATAGATAGCCAACACAGCACAGCAAACAATCCACAACAAGCACATCCCCATACCCCCAGATTCAAAAGATACGTCAAGTCCAGTCTAGGACCAACTCATTTCACCTCACTCTTCCCCGCTGTAAAAAGTACCCCCAAGAGAAGTCTTCGAGAATGCGAAGTGGTTACGATCTCTCGTATGTCCGTGTGGCTGAGCCGCGGAACGCGTGTCCGTGCCCCTCGGCGCATCAGTGCCGGCATTCACAGCCCGGACAACAACCTGGACCCGGTCAGCCTGCTCAAGTCCCCGCGACGGGTGAGACCCAGACCCAGGCTCAGGGCTCGACCCAAGCAGCCGGCCCAGGCCGCAGCTGAAGCTTCTTCATAGTTGGTTGATGTCCCCCGGTCAGACGGCCTGATGGGCCTCGAGAGCGCACTTGCTAGCAAGATAGAATAGTTGAAGCAGAATATTGAGAATTATTAGAGAGAGGATTGTATCATTGAGACTAATGTATTATTTGTAGCACGAGGCATGCTTATTTTCTGATTGTCTGGTGACCAGAGCTTCTTAGTAAGATTAAAATTCAGTACATACAAGGCGCGCTAGAAAGCGCGAATAAAGTTCGTTGAAGATTAGCACTATATAGCGTAAAGTTACCCCCCATCAATGTTGCTTTCTAGGTTAGTAAGGTATACCGTTCGTCATCAGCTGGAACTGATCGTAGACCATCGTGCTGTAGCTTCCAGCGCTCTTCTTGACCAGATCCTTTACAAACTCGGCTGCTTCCCATTCATTCTTCTCTAGCACGAAACGCTCTCTGAAGTGCTTGACGCTTTCGGGCTTGAAGCATGGAAGACCACTTTCCATCATCAGGAGAACAATTTGGGTCAGCTTCTCGGCATAAGGCCGACAGGCGAGGAAGGCCTTGACGCATAGCTCTTCGAAGGATTTGAAGGCTTGGTGCTCGGTGCTACCTCCCATAACTAGGATCATTTCGTTCGTAAGCTTAAAAGGCGCCCTCTCGAATTTTACGCCACCGGGAGCAATGTCGAAACAGAACCCGAAATCGATATGAAGAATGTGGCCTGCGTCGTCTATCATGATATTGCCATTATGGCGATCCTTGAATTGGAGGAGGAACGAAATGATGCTGTAGGCGGCCATGCTCTTGACGAAATTGTTTCGTGCATGTTGAAAGCGAAGCGAGTCTTCATTCCCGTACTTGCTTATGAAATAGTCGTAGAGGCCATTGACAGCTTCCCGCCCGAGCATATCTCGAGAAATAGAATTCGGCAAAACATCAATGACGCCACAGCCCGGTGCAGTGGCTGTCACACGGTTCGGGTAGACGTACACACCGAGGCCAACATTGTGAAATATGCTTCGGAAAGCGGAAATCATCTGCAGGGCCAAGACATCTTGGCGGCAATCGTCGCCAACTTTAAAGATGGCACTCTGCCAAATTTCAACCGTTTTTTGAGGGTGTGCTTCGCCTTTCCTACTCGCTTCCCGGGCGGCCTCTTCCGATTCCTCTACGGTTCCGATAACCTTTTGAACACGGAAGGTTGCCATGAAAGGCGCCTTTGCATGAGACTGCAGAGGTCTGCCAGATTTCCGGTCAATGCCGATAACAACACCATCGGGGTTGCTGGGCAAATAGACGCCTACCGCGACATCGATTTTGCGGAGTTCTTCTTCAATCTTCTGCTTCTTTTCTGGCTTGGGGCGCTTGACTAGTGGCTTCAGCTTCCCGGAGATACTGGTTATTTCATCGAAGAATGCAAACTCTCGCTCATAAAAGCTTTTATCTTCGCTCGAGAAGCTGTCAACCAGTTTCTTCATCACTTTGTCAATAGCAGGTTTGATGGAGTCAGGCTAACAGATGTTAATATCTTATGCAATAGACTTCATTTGAATGAACTTACTATGGTACCATCGTCGTCTTTGTAGGAGTTAGCCTTCATATTCCAGATGATTTGATGCGCAAATAACTGAGAGAGCTGCGCTGTTTCGACGATGTACCGCTCCACGTACCCCAGAGCATCGAAGCGGAGGCCCTGTACAATTTGGGGGACGTAGAAGAAAGTCACATCGAAAGGGTGATACTCCAAGGCCCTCATGGCGTATTGAATAAGAAATGGATGATTTTTGTATGCTGGCAAGAAATAAGTGGCAGCGGTAACAGGATTTACCGGCGTCCAGTACAAGAGATACTAAGTCTGTTAGTATTGACATTGTGATTGAGGGCCACATGACATACCTTGAGTTGGAATCCGACATCCGGAGGAAGCTCGCCGCCAAACAGTATGGAGAGTGCCTCAGCGTCATTTAAGGCCTTAGTGGGAAAGTTCAATAACAGCCAACGGACCTCTTGATGCACGCTAGACATGTTGAACCTGCTTACGAGCTCAATAGCGAGCGAAGGGCTCTCAGCCCATGCCGCCCGTACGAGTGGTTTCAAGGCAGCCTGAAAATTAGCTGAGAATACAGCATAGGTCACGACAAGACACATACCTCTAGTGCAGCTTTACCGCTACTTGTCATTATTTCCGGGCGTGCTAAACTTCCTTCGTTGAGTGGATGAATCCAAACATTCAACTTTGCTTGTTCGCTCTCTAAGAGAATATCCAAAAGTGATTCTTTTTGGACCAGGGACGCAATGCTGCTTGCTGGTTGTGTATTAGTAATGTGTGAAACGGCCTTGAGGCTATTCTTGATATCGTTAATTAGTTTCACCTCTGTCTTCAGTTGAAGCATATTGCTGCCGAACGACCATTTCGGTGTGAACTTGAACCAACTTAAGCCTGCTGATAGGATCTTATCTTTCAAGCGCCATTGAGCTGCTGCGCCGGCAGTTTCGCTCATTCTCAAGACTTTCAAACTAAACAATACTATCCTCAGCCGAATCTCTCTGGCCAAGGGGTGAGAGATTGAGATTTTGAGAGCGTCAAGCGTTAAGTCGAGTAGCCGAAGGAAGATTTTCTGAGTATCAGAACTACCTAGTCGTGTCGCATTAAAATGGCTATCGAAAAACAGCATAAGCTGGGAATGGGGCGCCAGAAGGTCATGTATCTGGTGCCTTTGCTTGTTGAGAGCCTCGTTATCACTTGGAGCAAACTCAGCCCTCACGAAAAATGGATCTGGATGCCTGATTACATTGTGTCAGTACTCTCAAGCGACGATGAGCGGAAGTGCGCGTCCTTACATGAAGCTTGGATTGAAAAGGCCAAGTTTTGTTTGAATTGTGACCTCCCATTGTTGGGCGATTTCGCACAGCAATCGAGGTTCCATCCTGGGATTCTCGTTGATTACACCAAGCCAGAGGGAGATTCCAAATTTGATAGACTCCTTGCTGAAGATACGAAAAGGAATAGTGACAAGATAGTGGGTGATTGCACTCTCGTCTTTATGACTGCGACATAGCAAGGCTGCAGCACGTCGGAGAATGTCTCGAACATCTTGCAAAGGAGTGGCCTTTTTCCCGCTTAAACGAGACTCGAAATGTGCAAGCGCAGCAACAGCATCAGCACGATCTGAAGGCGCAGCCCTGATAAACGAGTTTCTCCGAACCATTGGCATGATATTAAGCAGATCCGTCCCATGGCTTGGCAGTGTCTCTCCATACCTATACTCCTGGCGAGTAGTATATTGAGCAATAAAGTCGGAAGCAGTGTTGATGGAGGTATTGCCGATTCGGTTCAAGGAGGTCAATCTCTGATCTGTTGCTGGAATAGCAGACCCCATTTCCGTTGCAAATGTGCGACCGAGCGACATGTGTCCGTATGCACTTTCATCATCAAACTCGGATAAGTACGTCTGAAGTAGGCCTTTCACGTCCGTCGGTGCTAGATTGATGGCAAGTGACACCCAAGATCTTGCTTGTTTGTTAAGATTGTTGAGGGTCGCCTCCCTAAAGTCGTAATCGTCCGATAGCTCAACTGTAACATTTCCAAGTTTTGATGTGAAAATCGACTGTGGATCATACAGCTCTGTTTCAGATTGAAGACAGCTCAACCACATGAGAGACAAAAGTTCCAAGAGTGCGAACAGTGACGACTTTTGGCAGAGGGAAGACGGAACACTACGGATGATCTTATCCGCGCAGTGAAAAGCTGCTTGCTGAACGCGCTGAATGCGGTGACAACAGCCGCAAAGAATGGTTGCGAGCTGAGATGCTGCGTAGTGCGCAGAAAATGTCGGAAGTTTTGCATCGAGGGTTTTGTCCAGATACGTTTCTATCACAACCGACGCGATGCCTTCCATTACATGGCGCACATCGTCCTTATGCATGCTGGGTTCTAGAAAGTAGGAAAGAGCCTTGGTGCAGTCGCCGGAATCGGCTCGTAAACTTTCAACTAAGTAAGCGGCTTGAAGAAATATCACCTTTCTATAGCTCAAACTTCTGATATGAGACGCCTTTAGCGGCACGAGGCTCGCTAGTGATTTCTTCTGTCTGTCTTCTCGCTCTGATGTGTTCGCTCGACGGAGAACTGTATTTAGTTCGATATCGCTCTCAATTTGTTCTCCACGTTGTTCCGCGACAAGTGGAGGCGAGTGTATTGCCATGTATCTTAGCTCATTCGTGTACTTCTTACCCTTCTCAGTTGTAGGGGTGAAGCCGTGAACGACAATGTTAAACCATGCATCGCGTATTAGAGCAAGACCATCATCATCTTGACTAGACATCGTAGCAGCAAAGTCATGGGTTGACATTAACGTAGCCAGGGGCTGAAGAAGCTGGGCAATCTCTTGTGCGGCAAACTCGATATCCGATTCTTTCATATGATTAGATTGGTGGACATCGCCCTTCGAAACGAGGTCTTCAAGCATATACTCAAGGTAAATCTCAAACAACGGAGACTCGCGCTTGAGATTCGCCGAAATATGATTGCGGGCTTTCATAATCTGCGAGTAATTAGCCTCTGTAGCTCCTCGCCACATAATCAAGTCTTACCGCATCCAGCAGGATCGTGTTATCCTCTGCTACAGCTGCATGGCATATTTTCGAGTATAGCCTCAATAGTGATCGAAACTCCAATTGTCCTGAATTGAGTGACAGAGTGCTGGCACCAGCAAGAATGTACCCGTCGACAGATTGATTCACCTTCGTCAGCTTTTGTAGGAGCATAGCCTGTGCGAGGGCTGTAATCTTCTCATCTCCAGATGATTGGGCAATACAACAGATCGCTTTGATAATGTTAGAATACATGGCAGTGATGTCTTCCTCATTTTGGATCTGAAAGGAGATGTTGCTACCAGTGGATTGCCTCCCATGGTAAATATTCGACGAACTGGTACCATCCCCGCCCAAATCACCATTTGCTCCATTGAGCAAGCCATGCTCTGGACTTGGGCTTAAAACATTCCCCAGAGTATAGAGCGTGGAAATGACGGCATCATTGGAAAGCTGACGTAGAGTGAAAGCTAGGCATTTGGATGCTATATCTACGGTATTCGCCGATGGCGTAGTCTGGACAATAAATCGTGGAAGAAGCCGCATGGCTGTTGATGCATAATCCGGCGAGAACCTAGCCAGGATAGCCATGGCTCGAAGCACGACGGACGCGAGACGCTCATCAGAAATTTGATCTGAATCGAGGGTTTCCGCGAGCCAACCCATAAGACAATCTGGGTCGGCCGCGTCCTCATTAAGTACGGCGCAATTCATAAAACTAATGATTGCCGAGGCTTTCACAGCATACGCTAATTTTTGCTGTGAGGTGGAAGCAAGCTCAAGAAAGTCGGCACTAACTTCGAGACGTTCCATCTCTTCGCGAGCAAGCCCAGCATACGTTTCGATGGACCGGAAATCGACGTCTCGGCTGTTAAGAGACCCCGATTTCAGAAGACTATCTCTAGCCATGAGTTCGTCTAGAATATGAGAACCCCTCAAATCTTTCGCGTCAATGATTAAAAGGGATGTCGCCGCGACCAACAGCCATGTAAAGCTCCTCTGTAGGAGCATAGGTCCGAGGGGCCGGCCTTGGCTGGCGTAATGGCGCAGGCATCTTTTCCATTCCTTAACCTGGCGATCTGACGAATGGGAGTTTCGGATGGTGGAGAAGGCGCCATCAACGGCGGTGAGAAAGGTGTCGGACAGCAGGTCGCGAACTCTCTGGATCAAGGCTAGTCTGCCGCCGACTTTCCAGAAATTGGCCTGTGCTGAAGCCGCGTCTAGAAATCCCAAAAATGAAATAGCCAGCGTAGCGGTTCGAATTGCGTCCTCGAGATTGTGCTCCAGGTCTCCCTCAAGTCTAGGCGGGACTATGTTCTGCACAGCGGCCCGCAAGCTGGCTAGGAAGGCCCAAATATTGTCCGACACGGTCTCATGGAGATTTATGTGGTTGCTTCCTAGGGATAGTAAGGCGGCAGTCAAGCTTGTGGTAAGAGCTTCGTTCGGGGACGGCTCGATTCTGCTAAAGCCGGGCGACGGCACGAAACTCTGGACGTGGGATTCGAGGATGTAGGGTATCAATTGGTTGGCGAGCTTCTGGGCACTCTGGCTGTTCTGAACCATGGGCGCCGTTTTACAAAGCGCAATAAGAACCTCATATTCACGAATGGTCTGCAAAAGCATGAGATATGAGCCTTTGGCTACCTATGTTACGATGCAAGTCCTTACCATTGGAACTTGGCCTAATGACGAGGCCGCAGACTTAGCTGTGCCATTGACAGCCTCCTTTCCCTTGCCATGTAACGATGTTGCCTTGCACAAGCGGTCCAGATCAGATCGATCGAAGGAGGTATTCGAGCTCGAGGCCGAGAGCGCCGCGATCTTCTCAAGAGCCCGTTGGCGAATATCGCGTACCATGGTGACGAAATGAAGGCGAAGCGCAGGATCGAGTCCGGGTACAGAATATGAACAAACGAAGCGAGTAACGAACACGGCAGCCGCCGATCTCCCTAATTAGGGCAACCTTCAAACAAGAAACAAATGCCCCCCGAACTTGTTTTTCTTCTTCTCCTTTTTTCTTTCCAGTTGTAGGCAGGTTGGTGATGGAGGTGGTGATGTATAGGAGGCGGCGCAATAATTTAATTTAGGTAGGATACAGGTACCTATCTTGATTAGGTACATTGGGATCGCGTTGCCTAAGTATATATCGCCAGTAAATGCACGCAATAGGTACCTAGGCAGGTACGGCTTAGTCATTTCAAGCTATACCTACGACGACCCCTGTAATCTAGGGACACTACGCTGCCTATGGCACCTGCATTGTGCACAAGGCTGCAAGCTGTACGCGCAGGCGGGAGCTACCCATCCATCATCATCCCCATCCCAACCCATCATCGACTACGCTCGACCGTCTGCATCTACGGCTGCACCGACATCTGCCATTTACCACTCGACCACTATCAGCACCACCGACATCCGAACTAATTGCACCACCGAAAGACGAGACGTACCATACCTACAGTCGCCATGGCCATGTTCAGCCAGAACCCGGTCCTCAATGGGCCCAGCTATTCATTCGCCGAGGTTCCCAAAGATACCGTTGATGGCCTCCGAGAACATCGCTTCAACCCGTGAGTGGGCTCTTTACCTCCTACCAGCGCAGAGGATTGCGTTGCCACCCCAAAATCAGAAGCCAAACTAAGTTCGTATGCCTGGTATCGTAGATATACTGACAACGGCGGCTCGACACTCGCAATTGCCGGCGCCGACTTCGCCATCATAGCCGGCGATACCCGTTTGACGGCCGGCTACAGCATCAACACGCGGTACGCACCGAAAGTTTTCAAGATCGGAGGTTCCACATCGTCGCAGGACGACGCCAATATCATTCTGTCCGTGGTGGGCTTCGCCGCGGACGGCGAGGCGCTAAAAGAGCGGCTGGATGCCGTCTGCAAGATGTACCGGTACCGGCACGGGAAGCCGATGAGTGTCTCGGCGTGTGCGAAGCGGCTCTCCACCATCCTCTATCAGAAGCGTTTCTTCCCGTACTACGTCCACGCGATCCTCGGTGGTATCGACGAGGATGGGACGGGCGCCGTATACTCATATGACCCAGTCGGCAGCTACGAGCGTGAGCAGTGTCGTGCTGGCGGTGCCGCCGCTTCTCTCATCATGCCATTCCTCGATAATCAAGTCAACTTCAAGAACCAGTATGTCCCTGGTAGTGGTGTTGGCCACGCGCTGCAGGAACGGGAGCGCCTGCCTCTACCCCGCAATGAGGTCGAAGTGCTCGTCAAGGATGCCTTTGACTCGGCTGTCGAACGACACATTGAGGTTGGTGATGGCTTACAGATGCTGATTATTACCAAGGATGGGATCGAGGAGCGGCTCTTGCCATTGAAGAGAGATTAGGGTATCCTAGCACCTGGAGCAAAGCACGTGTATGATACCAATGCATGCTAGACCGTAAGGCTGTTATGGCGTTTCTAAGGTCAACTCCAACCCCGAGCTTCGATGGCTGTATTCTAGGCCTCCCTTAGTAGAAATGGACTTTAATGAGACTACGTACGTGCAAGGGCATCTCGACTTGGTAACTCAATCCACCTAAGCAAGGTCGGAGATCCAGCTGCCTTTAACCCGATACTTTACTTAAACTCCAACATGGCAGGTTCACCGAACGCTGCCTCCTTTTCTAATTTTGCTGTCCCTTACCATGGCTCTCCGTGTCACGGATGCCAGCTATTGTGTTCATTACATCGACCATTTTTGAACAGCTAAGTAGATAGTTGATATTGTAGAGGGAAGAAGCACAGCACAAGGAATCTACCGTAAGGAATAGATTATACCTTGGACTATCCTTTACACCTGCCTACGCTATCAGAGATAGTCTCGTTCAGAGTCGTATCTGTGCAAAATCATCTTCTCGGGTCTCCACGAATTGACTATAACAACTATAGGATATAAGTTGTAGAGAAACTAGTGGGACGTAAACACACACATGACAGTAATTCATATGATGGTAGGTTTATTCCTTTGCTTCACGCGGCTCCCTAGGTACTTAGGGTCTTTCTTAACTCGAGAGCTTCTTTTGAAGTATCAGAGAAATAGCGTGATGGCACGAGTAACTTGATTGACATATGACAATTGAGTAGTGAGTGGATAACTGTTCACGAGCTGACATCTTAACTACTAAGTATCTACTCAACACATGATTCCCACCTGAGTGTAGCTAAATATATTCGCATTCGGTAATAGAAATAGAAGCTTTGCTCCTGAGTCCCTGTGGCAATTTACACCCCATCTCGCCACAGAACTACAAACATTGCAAATATGAGAAGTAACAGCAACAGCTCATGCTAAAGGAAGGTTCCGCGCTATATTTTTCAGACCCAAAAAATTCAGTGTATCGAGGTTTAAATTCCATTTAGTCAAATGCCCGCCCTCAGTAAGGCTTCCGGGAAGAGAGGGGTTTTCATGCACAAGGTCTATAGGGGCAAGATACAGCTTGCAAGAGGGTCAAAAAGTCAGCTTGCCAAGAACACCCAGCAACTTTAGCTAGGTATTCTAGGCACTGGACTAGCCATCGTCCATATGAAATGCAAAATGTTGCTGCCTAGGGCATCAACCCACCATGCTGGATACCTATACCGATTATTACGCTGGTCCGAACAAGACGTGTCATACTAGCAAGGATTGAACTGTACTCTTGTAATTACGTAAAGCGACGCTCTCTTACTTCTGTATCACAGCCTACTGGAGAATCATCTTTCTATGAAGCCTTAGTATTTTATTCACTATTGTACCCAAACTGTGGTGTTTCCCACCTCGTGATATGATTAAAATGCAGGACAAGGACTAAATTCAACAACACATACCCTACAATTGACAAAATCAGATATCTTCTACAAAAGATATGTACACCCTATAAACGGGCAAATCTTCAGTTCAATTTAACTCACAGCGTAGCACGTGTCTCTCCGCATTCACATGGGTCTCTCGCTCGTGATAAATTGCATAATGGCATGTCACTCTAGTGTCCCAAGACAGCTTTGTTGTTGCTGACTGTTCTATCCATGGTAACGGGGTCTTGAATTGAATCCACTAGTACTAACTTAGAGAGCAGTGCATAATTTCTTTCGGATAGGTATTGTACAAACTCCATGCTTATGAGGATCTTCGACTATTTAGTCGAGTTTTGAGTTGGTGAGCCCTAACTATTTACAAAAAGGTAGGGCGTGACACGGGTAGCACTCCCTTGAGCATCAAGAGTTACCTCTACAAAGTATGTAGATGTTCGATGGGAGACTAGACCAAGAGCTTTGTTAAGTGGGGGGGCATAAGTGGAGGGGGGATAGTCATTTGGTGTTACCTATATCGTGCTCGAGTTTGGCGATCTATACTATCGTGGGATACGGAATTTCGATCATGAAACAAACCGAGCTCGATAAACACGACAGTTCCCCACCGAGGCCGATCCAATTGGGAACTTTGCATCCTAGCGCTTGTCGGCTCAAGAACTTCGACCAAAAAGGAAGAAGATTCGTCGTGCTGGGAATTCCAAAACACCCACAGCATTGGACGGTTCGCCTCACTCTATTGCCCCCGTCTAGATGCTAGACAGCCTTGGAAAATGGTGATGAGGATTCAAGAGGCATCTCGGAAGGATTACGGCCACAGCTAACAACCACCGGACCTGAGTGTGCATGGTCTGAATCCCATCAAAAAAAGAGGGAACCGTCACGTTGGTTGACAAGGCTATTTAACGCCAGGGTCTGGCCAGGGGTAGAAATGCTGCCCTAATATACCTACTGCCTAACTAATTATGGCTGGGATACTTTGTACTTCGTAGCTTGATCTCTTTCTTTTAGGGCGACCCTGGCCACCGCATCCTTGTGGACAGCGTATCAGACTATTAATCACATGTCATCGCAATGGAACAACGAAGAGGTATGAGGTTGCTTTGAATCGTGATAATAGGTATAGCGATAGAGAAGTATTCCCACATGCAAATAGATCGAGCTGGGTGGCAAATGAGGCTTAAAGCGGAGGAAAGACAAGAGCTACAATGGCCGAGATCTAGGCCCTCATGACATACATAGGTACCTGTACCTGGCTTGTTTTAATCCCATGGAACGGCTAACGGTCGATCTACACCACCAGGTGACTGCTGGCGTTGTGAGCGCCCTCACAAAGTAACTAGTATTACCTATGTAGGTATACTCGTATAAGTCTAGGTTAGTATTCGGTAAAGGCCGAAGTCTTGGCCACCACGCAACAAGCCTGTAGCCTGTAGCAGCTTGTGGTATCTACTAACCCAGTAAGGGCCTGGCTACCTAGGTACTTAGACAGACTGCCGGCAGATAGACCGAACAGACCGAGAGTGAGGCACTCTTCCGTATATGATTGGACACCAGTGGAATTAGTAAGGGTCCAGCAGTTCAGGGTCCAACAGAAAACAATTCACCTAACAATATAGCTCGCAACGTTATTGTCGTTGTCATCGGAGCGTTTGCTCCGAGCATAAGCTGTCGCAATCTCTGGGAGGTCTCCAGAATATCTAGTCATGGATATCGAGGAATGGTTTAAATCGGAGGCCGCGAAAAAGCGGTACGCCCCAGGGGCACTGCCGGTGGACTGAGCTGCGTAGCAAGTGTATATGGCAATGATGGGACATGGACGCGCGATAACCTGGTTTAAGTCCCTTTACCGAGTGAGAAACTGGCATGGTGAAAGTGGCAAATGCGTTATGCGATACCTTAGCTACATGTAGTGTAAGTAGGTCCCGACTTAGTATATCCTGGGGGTGGCAAATGTCACCCTCATCTCCATCTGGTAGCTACCTACATGTAGGCAGGGGGTTCGTCATCACCGCTCGGGTACCTAGTGTAAGGGGATACCTAGGGAGGTACCTATCTTTCACAATGCGGCTGCCATCCTTACATGTACTTCCCTACTGACGGAGTACAATGCAGGCTTATATACAAGCTACAGCTGTGAGTGATGCCTAATTGCCTAATTGTCCCAATGCCTAATTGCCCTGATTGCCTAAGGCTTAGTTGCTTTAGTTACCTTACCCGCATGACCTTGGCAATCACGCAGCGGTACGGAAACCTACTCGCAGTACGAAGTACAGTACCGTACCTGCCATTGAAAACTGCTCCGTAGCTCCACTAAAAGCATTGGAACTCAGTTGTGGCACTCTTCGTCGTCAGTGGCTGAATGCATTGGCCATTCATGTTTGCATCTTGAAGGTACCGTCTATCAAAAGCCAGACTGCAGAAGAGTGCCCCGTCAGAATCCCATCAATTCATGTCAGATATCATGTCAGATATCGTGTGACGTGCATGAACTGAACGGATAACGAAGTACTAACCTATAGAGGGAACCGATTTGGCTTGTCTAACAAACTGTTGGTTAGCACATATTCTAGATGTATACGGCTCCAGCCTCAAACCTCCACTGTTCTACCTACAGATGGCACCTACACGACGCACAGCGAGTATACAAGCCTGCCTCCTTTTGGTATGCCCTCAGTCTACATGCTATCCCTCAAACAGTGTCAAAAACACGAATCATTTCCCTATGTCCTATGCCGCCCATGACGCATACTACCATGTATATACATTTAAGAGCACTAAAAGCTCCATCTCATCGTCATAGGCGCAGCACAGCTATGGCAAAAGTAGATCGCTACAGTAGTAGCTATGGGTCTATAGGTATAGATCCATAATACATTGATGTAACTGCCATTCATGCACGTACTTTGTCTCCTCTACAGAAGTATGTTAAGTACTCATTTGTACGTATATAGGTACCTACAGGTACCTATACCAGATAAGTGCTAACGCCATATACGTCAAGGTTCAACCGTAGGGGAGGGTACATGTCTAGTCGGTAGGTGGTGTGGTGCGTGCATCGAATTGTCCAGTAGTTTGGCGATCTCGGCCCCAAGCCGAGCATCGAATGGCAGATAGGTATGCAAATTAGTATCCTGTATTTTGTCCGATTTCGAATTCCCTTTCCAGACCCGGAAATCGATTGCGGCTCCCTCCACAGCTTCGGTAAACATTGATACTCAGGACTTAGCTTTGCGTGCATTGCTCAGCGCTGGGCATAAGCGAATAGAGGGAGCATACACTAGACAGACAACATTGCCCGCTGGCCTCAATCAATTGATGTCGAGTCTATAAGTTTTATTAGAGTTAACTACTATGCCCCTTTACGGTAAATGCCTCCTCTGGTACGACGTTGAGCACGTTTCTGAAAGAATGGCCTGCCTATAGACATTTGCCGTGTTTACTCAAGGGAGTCCAGCGAGCCCAGAGCCATGGACCACCGTCACGGGAGATCTCAGAGAGCCTACAACCAGTGTGTGGTGCTCAGATTCCGCTCCGCCCCGGCTTGTAAGTAACAGCGTAGCGCCCGGGATACCTGGACCTTGGATCCTAGCTAGCTATTTTATCAAGGGCTCAGTGCTGTTGTAGGGCTACACCGAGGTAAGCTGTGTGTGCTACTGCCTACTAAGTACTGTAGGTAGCTGGAGCTGTTGAGGAGCAAGGCTCACCCAGGCACGGGGCAAAAGTCCTCCTCCCTTATCTAGCTCTCTGTCTAGCTATACTAGGTCCCGCTACTGAGTTCGCTACGAGCCACGGTAACCCTGTGGCTTTCGACGACGGGATTATGAAAGCCAGAAGGAGCCGGCCTCCCTGATTAAAAAAGGACTTGGTCTAGACCATTTGTGGCTGAGTCGGCGCCTATCGGACTGGGGATCTCATCTGTGTCCTCGGGGGGGTAGTCAGAGGGAGAGGGACACAACAAAACAAGCCCATCGGCGCTACCTATTAGGTTTTTGCTAGGCAAATGTTCAAATGTGCAATGTGTGGGAAACACAGGCACGGGACCAGTGGATGGGACGTCTTACAAAGCCCCGAAACGAACAGCTTGGTGTACCTGCTGGATAGAGTACTGTACAATGGGTACTCGAGGGACCTGGTGGCGAAAGACCGGCGCCAACGCCGCGCAGGCGAAGGCGAAAGCAAATCCCATTGCTCCCATCCCAGTTTCGCATCTTCTCCTTGATAGCCTTCCTGCTCATTGGCTGCCTATCCTATGCCCACTTGTCCTCGAATCTACCTGGACGTCTTCTCCGTTCCTATCAGGTCTCGAACCGTTCCGCCTCAGCGCTCGTGTTGGCCAGGACGGGACCAGAATGCTCCTCTCGTCTCCTCTCCGTCTCCTCCCTACTCCTCCCCTCCCCTCTGTATCTACGTAGTACTGCCTTTTCCATACTGGTTCGCAGGTCCCTTCCTACCGTGCTAGCAACGATCCCGGCGGGACTTGAACTAGACTCTGGACTAACACGCTTGGGGACCGCCCACAATGATGCGGTTGTTCCCTGTTTATGTTCGTCGGTTTGTCTCATGCTGCCTCTCTCGTGCCCTGGCTGCATAGCTGCAAGAAGAAAAGGCAAAGATTGTCGCTACACCATGTGCTTCCCGTCTTGACTCCCAACGTGTACGTACTTGCAGTACAAGTACCTACCGACCTACCCTGGCTGGGGTTGTTAGAGATCGCATTGGG
This sequence comes from Nemania serpens, assembly GCA_022578855.1. Classification (NCBI taxonomy): domain Eukaryota; kingdom Fungi; phylum Ascomycota; class Sordariomycetes; order Xylariales; family Xylariaceae; genus Nemania; species Nemania serpens. The sequence continues at coordinate 45,323 of MU396682.1, read as the reverse complement.
CCACATGGTCAGCCAAACTAGCCACACAACCTACCTGAGGTAGGTACCTTGGTAATATCTAATGCTCGTCTAATCTAATATTCGTCAGTATTCCAAGTGACACACAATCTCCTGCCTCCTTCACGACCAGGTGACCCGGCCACATCTATTGCTCTATTAGTTGATTTATTAGGACCTTGTACATTCGTCCTATGCACTCCTTAGAGAGATGAAACTCTAAAAAAAAGATCCACCGCTTCTTAGGAGGTTCAGCTCCTCCACCATCCGCTACTATATTGCCCTACGCACAACCCAAAAGCCTTCTCTGGCTTACTGATATAGCCCTCCGCTCTTTCTCCGATCCTCAAACTTGGCGGGCTGTACGCTGTGCGGTAGCGGGTTGCCTTAATCTAGGATCCGGCGGAAAAGGAAGCTCCCGGCGGTCTAATACGGATTACCAAATATTTTTCACCCAATACTTTTTTTCGTTCCTTTGGAGGCATCGTTCGACCTAGACTAAAAGAGACCATACTCTACTTGGCGTGGCGCCGTCTGAGACGGGAGTGCAAACTCTTCGCAAGAGAGTGTTGAGGTTGCCAGACTATTAATGTGGCATACCTATTACCGTATCTAATTATTATATCGACCCTGGTATACGGACAAACATATAATCGATCAACGCCCGGCCATCATATCTCCAAACCTGTGGGTGAGCGACTTCGACACCGCTGCGAATCCAACACATCCCCAGCTTCGAACAACATCTAGGATCGTGTTGAAAATGCCGTCGGAAAACCCTAGCAGTGACCATGAGAGCTCGGAGGCGCCCAGACCTCGTCGCCAAGGGATGCCGCCGGAGGATGGACCGTCAGCCTTCTCGCAAAGCACGAGTCCCCTGGACACCGCTGCTTTCCAAGGTCAGTACCAGCAGATATATACCACACCGCCCAACCCATATTCTGGTCCGCTTGAAATGCAGTATGGCCAAGGTCCAAACCGCCAGGGACTGTACGATATGAGTGGCATGGCAAATGCTCTCCCTCAAGCTGCATACCGACCGGGATACGGTAGCGGACAACAGCATCAACGATATACACCGGCCGGTTCCAACATGATGCCACAAATGGTCCAGTTTCCTACCCAGCCGCACATGGCGCAGCTCGCGAACCAACAATATTACCTACCGCAACATCAAATCCCGCACTTCTATAATGCCCAGATGTCACCAGCTTCCCAACAACATCAGGTTGGATCATCACGGGGTGATATGGGTGTAGGATATTATTTAAATTCCGTCATGATGAACCAGCAACAAGCTCCTGTCACCGGATATTACTATACCCCGTCCAATCAATTCCCGACCCAGAATTCCTCGATGCCTCATCATTTAGTCCAGGGACAATACTTCTTACCAGACGGCTCTTCCGGAAGACCAGGGGACTCTTCACCGCTACAAAGGAACCATGACGTGGGGGGTTCGGGCGGGATTGTGTCAAGGGAGGGTATGGACTCGTATATTCCATAATATCCTGGATCTAGAGTTGACACCAAATCTTAGAATCGACGGGAAACCGACCGAGCATTGTCCGCGGACCGCCGCGAAAGCCTCGCCAAAGTGGTTCGTTTAATGCGTACCCCATTGTCCCGTGTTTAGCTATCTAACATGCTTACTAGGACATGCAATTTGGATCGGGAATCTCCCGCCGCAAACCGATCTAATGAGTTTAGTCCATCATGTTTGTAGAGAGGCAGCTGGGCTAGAGTCCCTTTTCCTAATAGCTAAAAGCAATTGCGCGTTTGCCAACTTTAAAGACGAAACGAGTTGTATCGCGGCCCAGCAGAAGCTCCACGACTCGAAATTCCAGTCCGTCAGGCTCGTAAGCCGACTACGAAAAAAGACGGTTGAAGGGACCTCGGGCCAAACCGCGCCAACAGGACCAGCTGCGATACTTCCAAGTCCGCAAACCGTAACCTCAGAACGGACATCATCGAACCCCCCTAGTCAACCACTCGACTCATTAACTACTCAAGAGGACGGAGCCGGAACTAAAACTACACAGATTGATGGGAATCAACAAAAAGATAAATTTTTCATATTAAAAAGCCTTACCCTGGAGGACCTCGAACTAAGCGTGCAGAATGGCGTATGGGCAACTCAGTCTCACAACGAGGAGACGCTAAACGAGGCGTTTCGGGTAAGTGACTTGAACAAATTTGGGAACATCAGCAATACTATGGTTGGCTTAATAAATTTATAAATAGGCGGCGGATAATGTCTACCTTATCTTTTCTGCCAACAAGTCTGGCGAATATTTCGGATACGCCAGAATGATTTCGCCCATCAACCACGACCCAGCCGCAGCCATTGAATTTGCCCCGAAGGCCCAAGCCGCAAACGATATGGAATTACCGAAAGCGATACCTACGGAGGCGACTGGGACATGCCCTCGCGGACGCATCATTGACGACTCGGCACGCGGGACCATATTTTGGGAAGCGGAGCGGGACGAGGCTGACGGGGTGTCGGACACCGTATCTGAGTATTCCGAAAGCGCCAGGAGCACGCATGAGGGAGAAGGCGGAGGAAAAGCGTGGGGTAAACCTTTCCAACTGGAATGGCTCTCGACGACAAGACTACCCTTTTACCGAACACGGGGGTTACGGAACCCTTTGAACTCGAACCGCGAAGTTAAGATTGCCCGAGACGGTACAGAGCTAGAACCTAACATGGGGAGAAGGCTTATAGGATTGTTTAATCGTGTCCAGAGCCCGGTTCCCCCGTCTACGATGGGCGTGGCAGGTATCGCTACGGGATACTCGCCTCAACCGCCGCCGCACTTCCACTAGGACTAATAAGCTCCGGCGACGACTGGAATCAAGAGAAGAAGACGGAAATCATAAAAAGACGTAGCGGGGTGGTTTCGTTATACCAGTCGCCCGAGTATATTATCCTATTCGTGCCATCTATCGTCTACGGCTTTACACTACTGAATTAGAGCTCTACGCATGAAGAACACCACCTCCCTGACCATCTCCACCATATCACCTCGAATATGTACGCAGCCCATCACCCAATCGTCGAAGCTGGTCTTGCACCACGATGAAGAGTCCTAGAATACACGAATTATCCTCCCACTAGTGCCGTGCCATGCCTGCCTAAGAGAGAGACCATGAGAGAACGGTAGTTGATGCCTCCAGGTCCGTGATAAGAGTGGCGAAAGATGAAATCTCGGTTGCTTCGCGAACTGGCCACGCATGCTCGTGGCGAATTTGTGATGAGATCGTGATCATCACGGTTGTTGGAACTTGGCGGCCTCGTCAGATGCGTGACGCCGAATGCGGCAGTGGGGGGGGGGGGGGGGGTTTCAGTCAGACATTCGCGCAAGAGCAGCAGCCATCATCTACCAGACGGCCTCTTCGTCATCTTTCGACACTACAACCTTGCGGCAGCATCGCTTCGAGCGCTAAGGCTCCATGTTTTTCTATTTACACGAGACGAGAGCCACGTCATAGCACGCTGAAATCGTACGACTTGGACGTCTCAATATCTGCACCTCTGAGGTTCCCACATACGCCCTACCGCATGGCTACATTGCGGGCGGGCTTCCGCGGGCCTTGGAGACGCGGTGGGCGGGATGACTTGTTAAAAGACCGCCAAGCCAGGCAATTACGTAGTTGTTCCTCTTCGCGTGTTACTGCGACGGGCTCACAGCGACATTGTACGTAGACGTGGTAACATGTGACCACTGGTCACTGGTACGGGAGGGACGGTACTGCATGGGCGTGGCAGGGCGGTATCTGGCAGGGCGGTAGTAGGCAGTTGGATGCGATTTGACCCCATGAAGTTGCTTGGGATCGGCAGAGAATCCTTGTATTCCCCGTAAAGACGTTCCCACACAAGCGGATTCTGGTAGGAACTATAGATGACACTAGACATGGAAGCCCAGCTCAGACCCAGCTCAGACAATGCGATGCAAGATGGATAGAGCCGATATGGCCATTATGACGTCACAGGTCCCCTGCCAAGACTTTAGGAACCGTCCGCCATGTAGGCCGATAAGTCCGGCTCGGTGGGGTTGCACAAGGTGAGCCTAGCACAAGCAAGCGCAGAGCACGAGAGCAAGGAAAACCCGACCAGCGTAACTGCCACAGGCCACGCTTCGACACCAGCCACGTATCTGTACCAATGTACAGAATGTTCCGGCAGACGCTAGCTGCCGGTACGCCAGGTTTCTTCTTGGACAGACACCACCCCAAGGTACGTACCACAGCCACTCGGAACTTGGGCGACAGGGCTTTGCGGAGACATTTAGGTATGCTAGCGCAGCCACTAAATACCTGGAAGCATTAGAGGCAAAGTACCTACCTACCTACTTACAGAGGTAAGTATACGTGTGCCACCAGTGTGCTCGCTTGCCTCGGATCACCGAAGTAGTTAGGTGGTACAGAGATGAGATTTATTTTACGTAGCGTAGTACCTGGGCTGTCGTACCGAGGTACTTGAGCGGTACTTTGACCTCAACCTCCGGTACCTATTTCGCCAATCTGTAAGTGATTACAAAGTATATGCACCTCAGTTGTACTAGTGTACTAGGCAGCACTTACTGTTAGTTGGACTTTGACAAGATCCCCTCTTGTAGATGAGGGAGAGAATCATGATCAGAAGGTCATCAGAATCAAGCGGCATTATGATTCATCTTGTCGATGTTCATTGTAACGAATATGGGTTTCACTCGGACAGCGACTTGATGTGGTTGTGCGCCCGTTACCGCCGCAGTTGACTCAAGCCAAGGAAAGTTGTAGAAGATTCCACCGGTTTCCAGAAACATCATGCAGCATCGTGATGAGAGTGAGACGCGTTGCTTCGAACTTCGCGAAAATTCTACACAGGTCTAGATCACATTCATTCACTCATTTTATTATCAATTATCGATTATGAAGCCTGCTAGAAGGATCTACCATGTCCTGCCGTGCTGCCGAATCTTCGAGATGGATTATTCTAGATGAGATCTTGCCTTACTGACATCAACATTACGACAACTTTGGAGGCGAGCTCTTCGTCTATAAAATCGTCGCCCCAAGCCGTCGCAAAATGTTTTTCTTCATTCCCAGATCAGCAGCAAACAAGCCATAGCACGACAGCAAGACTTCCAACAAATATCAAAGCGCTCTTGTCTACTTTACTCCGACGCAAACATAATACGCACACATTCAACTCGCATCAACTCGCCAACCAACATCAAGATGTCTGTCTTCACCCACCGCCCATTTTACACAGTCCCCAGCAACGACTTCGGCAACTTCGGTAGCCTGGTCCGCTTCATCGACGACTGGGACAAGCACTTCTCGCAGCAGAATCCCCGCGAGCCCCGTCAATCTCGCCGCCAGAACCAAACCTTCACGCCCCGCTTCGACGTGAGAGAGACGGAGGAGAACTACGAGCTTCACGGCGAGCTCCCAGGCGTCGAGAAGAAGGACATCAGCATCGAGTTCAGCGACCAGCACACCATCGTCATCCGCGGCAATGTGGAACGCACCTACACGGCCGGAACCCCGCCCGCGGGTCTGCTGGGCGACACCACCATGACCGGTGCCATCGCCAACGAACCCCACGAGGAAGACAATTCGGAGACCCGCTCCAACAAGTCATTCCAGCCAACGGTAGAGGACGAGAAAGAGGGAGGCGCCGAGGGCAGCGCACCCGCGAACACCACTGTTGCGGAATCTTCCAAGCCCGAGGCCCCTGCTGAGTCCCAGCAGCAGCAGCAGCAGCAGAAAGCCAAGTATTGGGTCTACGAGCGTAGCGTCGGTAGCTTCTCACGATCCTTCACCTTCTCGCACCACGTCGACCACGCCAACGTCAGCGCCTCGCTGGACAATGGTATCCTCACCGTCGTCGTGCCCAAGGCCAAGAAGCCCGAGACTCGCCGCATCGCCATCCAGTAAATCAAGGGACGATTGAAAAGACTACGCTTCAGATTGACTGTACTATCGACTACTTCTTTTTTACTTCTTTTAGCTCTATAATCTGCTCGCTGAGCTAACCGACCCTTGGCGATTCCCTTCTTCGTTCTCTATCTATCTACTATAACGACTTTCATTTTACGATGCCTCGGCACGAACCGACTAATGGCTATCGCATACATAATCATGTAACATCAAACGAAAACATTACGAAGTCAACGCTCATTGCATGGAGTTTGTTTTGAGGGGTTGGTTTGGAGTCTGTCGTTTGGCGCAACTTTCGCCTTTTGGAGCGTAAGAGAATGACTGATGCTCACATGTATATACTTACGCTCATGATAGTAAAAAAGTTTTTGTTGAAAAGCAAGTTCACTTATTAGCCCCAAATAGATAATAGACATGTGCACGTAGAATATGCAGTGATGATTGATGATTGATGATGATGGAATTTATAATTTCCAAAATGGGCTAATCGTCAAACACTTGCCAATTGTGCGTGCAGCTGCAGAAGGGGTAGGTGATTGGTATCAGTTAACATGGTATAACAATTGATTATGTCTCGCTCTAATTACTTGGTATTATAGATGCACATGAAAGAAAAATGATGTTCGAAATAACTAAGCACGGGTGCTTATAATACCACGCGATGTTACCACCAATAGAACGCCGCGTTTCTAGGAGTCAAGGCCCCGGCATTGAACTGGAAGATCTGATTCACCTCCCCTCCCAGCGCGTCGAGGAACGCCTGACTTTGGTTCTTGTCCACCAAGGTGTTGCTGTTCGTGTCCCTGACAAGCGGGTTTGGGTTGTTAGGGAAATGCGAAGCCAGCTGCCAGCATTGCATGAAGTCGTAGGGGGCATGGTTCCCGGGCGCCGTTGCAAGGTAGAACGCTCGCACAAGGTCCCGGCCCTCCCCGTCACGCTCTGCCTCCTTCTGATCCCATTCCTGGACGCCTGGTAATATTGTCTGTCTCTCGGCCGCCGTCATCCTATTGCACCACAAGCTGTACCGTCTATACCCGGAGAACCGGAAGAGGAGATGATCAAGCTCCCCGTTCCCGTCAACGGTTGGCCAATCTGCCCCCTGTCGCCACAAGTCAATGTAGTGCAGACCCTGCATCACGTCTGTGGTCATCGAGTAAGTAATTAGCTGCGTGTGTATGCATCTTAAATCAGAGTCGGAGAACACGTACGGATTCCAATTTCGTGAATGATAGTCTCCATCCAGTTCTCAACAGGCCAGTTCAGGACCTGTAAGGAATTGCCGAAGACAACCTCGAAACGAAACTGAGCCGCCGCACGATTGGCGAGGGGCAGCCGGTTCAGGGTATCAATGCGTGATGGCCAAAAGATACCCACGGAGGTCCAGTCAGGATACTCACCCGCAAGCCCACCGTACGGTGGCGTGCGAATGAAGAGGTCGGTGAGCCCCTCGCTCGGGCTCGGGTTGCGGTTCTTGAAGATGGCGCGAAACTTGATCGGCGCATCGGTGCCGGCGTTGCAAAGTGCGTGCGCGCGCGCCTCGACTGATTGGGCCAGATTATCTGGCGTATGAGGCAGCGGGATTTGACCGTTGATGGCATTATCTTCTGCTACGGTTGCAGGGACGTCGAAGGTACTAACACGCGTAAGCGCGGTGGCAATATTCTGCTTGTCGGTTGCATATTTAGCGGCATTGTAGTTGTTCTCAAAAGAGATGACGCTCCATGCTACCGGTACGGCTGCCATGGTTGCTGAGTTGCTGAGTTGCTGTGGTGAATGCTTGATACCGACCAAGCCAGACTCCCGGCGGCACAGCGATCTTTATAGCCATCTCCCGCACACGATATCCATCGCGGCCTCGCATCGAGAGCGATGAAGTTGCTAAGAACCTAACATTGTTCAGCCTGGGAAGTCATGTGGCGGCGTATCAGGCCACCGTCGCTTACATTGAGGAATATGGATCTGGGGAAGAAGAGCGGTCTAGCCTAAGGCCAGGAAGTCGTCGCCAAGCGAGCTGAACAGGGCCGCGCTAAATCCGGTTTGATGGTTTCAACGGTTTCAATGAAGGAGACCAGAGCAAATATGGCCATCGCGTGATGTTGTTATAGCCTACTTCGTATTTCAACACTGGTGTTGTGCGGGTGATGTACGGGCGCTCCGTCAATTATCCTTCCTTCTTCTTGTTCGTAGTCCTATTTCTGTATAATTCTCACCCTCGCTCTCACGTCATTCCCACCCTTACGTAATTCCCGTCTCTCAGCTAGTATCGCGAACAGTTTTCGATGACTGCAAGAATCAGTATCAGTGCTATCGAAAACAGTCTCGCGTTTACGAATTACTACTTCATATACAACACTGGCGGTTGAATCGCACGAGTAGGTCGAGCCACTTCCCCGTCGTCCTTTTCTCAGTGTCGTTTGACGCGCTTTTTGTTTCTTTCGCGTCGTTCTTCTTAAAGTTTTGACAAGTTTCCGAGCTATCTTTTCAGCTCTTGAGATAGCCTATTGACGGCTTTCCCCGTCTTGCATATCGGGTGGGGTATCTCTACTTATAACTTTCAACCATTCTATAACCGTCTTAGACAACAAACACAGGCGATTCCATCCTGGTTTCAACTTAAGGAGATTGCTGCACCGACAGCATATCCACTGGAGGCAGGTCCTGAAACGCCATCCAGTCTCGGAAATGCCATCGGAAATACCATCGCAAATGCTAATTATTGAAATGGCTTCAAAAAAACAGCATCACGGCCATCTCCCTTCACATCACATAGGCCCTATCATTTGAGTATCATGTTCAGCAAACGTTCGCGATGTGTCGAACGATCCGAACTTACCTCTCTCTCTCTCTCCCGCCCTTCCTCCGAGAGCTGCTATTACGGCTTTAACCTAAGCAATACCTTTGTTTTTTGGCGACGGAGGTATAACTAAGTTTAATGAAAGTTAAGTATAATAACGCCGCCAAGTACGTCCCGTTAGTCGAGAAGCACATCCGGGATCACTTTGATCATCTCTGGAAATAATCTAAGCTTCAACAGGGGCTTTTTGATCCGGCCGAAGACTTGAGATTGCTGCGTTTCTGGGTGATGGCCGAGATCTTCTACGGTGAATTCAGCCCGGAGATGCGAAGTGAACCGCAAGACCTTGCTCCGCTACGCGAGGAGCTTTTCGGGGAGGTCATCAGAGGGGGCATATCTCGGTTCTCTTTCTCCCGCTACCTTCCTGCCAAGACTAACCGGCTGCTGCACCGATTTAACAGCTAGGGGGGGTCTTTCGACGAGAGGGCCTACTAGTCTGCGGTTGCCTCGGAAGCGGACGCGCTCATCGCGCACATGTACGGCCTCGCCTAGAGCGGTACCATGACGGCCGATCAGATCCTAGAAATCATAGATGAATCGCTTTCCGCTAATCTGGACGTCACTATGGGCGGTATCTCGTGGAAGTTGGTCTTCGCAGCGGCCAATCCGGTGTATCAGTATCGCCTACAGTCAGACTACTAGGCTCGAAGCAACAGCGAGGACTTCAAGCGCTATGTCCTCGACAGCTCGAGTCGTGGACGGCTTTCTGATTCCGACCAGAACGGACTTCATTGTTGACTCTCTTAGTCTGAATATCCATAATGACTTCTGGGGCGCCGGCTCTGCGCAGTACAAGCTGGAGCGGTTTCTGGCAGCCGGCCGCGTCGGATTGAGGTGCCGCGTGTGGCGATTTGGTTTTGGGCTCCGACAGTGCATGGGTAGGTATCTCGCCGACGTCGTTGCCCGGGCTTTACTTATCTACCTGGTCAATAACTATGACCTCGCTATCTTGGATCCTTCTGCGCATTGGCTAAGGAACTCGGAGATGAGGGTCAATCACCCAGATATGAGGGTCGTGTGCATACCAAAGCAAACTGTACCTACTGTAGTAGTTAAACATGGCTAGTTAGTGGTGTCGCGGTAGCCGAGCCCCAGCCGCCAGAATCGTGGCGGGGGCTGGTGTGATGATTCATGTACGTTGAGTCGTTGCCCTGCGGCGTGTCTGGGCCATAGAGGAGCCAAATATGTCAGTTCAGCGAGTCTTCGTATTCAATATAGGTGGTGATGGACTAGATTGCGTAGAGTATCTGTGTTACCTATCTCAATAGGTACCGGTAAACTTCTATGGAATTTGCTGTTTATGGGTCCAATGTTGATACGCTATGACATTCTGGGACATTGACCACGATTAAGCCCAATTGAGCACCCCCTATCTCTGGCAAAAAAAACCGCTTGAATGAATCACACAGCCTGGGGAGCCCATATCATATCATTTCTTACACACGCAACTTTGAGCAATCGGACCAACATGCTACCCATGTAGATATTAGACGGGTTTGCCTGTACTGGTTTAAAGACATACATGAAGTATCGGGCCCTTTTGGTTGCCCATTCACGATTGTAGGGGAGCTTCAAGGCCCCGCCCTAATCCCTTTACTACATAAGCAATGGCGCAGCAATGGCGCAGCATCAGCTTCGCAGCGATCGCAACGGACGCAGGCGGTCTCATAACTTGTTGTTGGCATGAGCAAAGAATTCGTCAAGGTAATCAGCACGAGGTTAGTGTAAGGTGGCCGCGCTTTATTATCCCCCGGGAAAGATCCCGACGCAGTAAACAGGGTTGCGATTACAACGTTTGCCGCTGAAACAGAAAAGCTGAAAGTAGGCGAGAGTACCTTGATATCTGTTACCGCAACGGCAGAAGCCGTTTGGGGACTTCAGAATCTTAATCGAGATACTAACATTGCAGAAGTCTAAAAGTCCGTAATACTTCGCTTTGTCCGCCCTAGAAATCTATTCTCACTTTTTGCCCTCTTAGATCATATATGCTCACATGCTTATTAGAACCCGCATCTTCGATATGTCGTTTGGATTTTCAGTCGGCGATTTCCTTGCGGCGGGGAAATTAGCAGCTGATATCGTCTCCAGCCTCAAGGATGTAGGCGGCTCAAAGAGCGAGTACCAGGCTTTGGTACTAGAGCTGGAAAACTTACAGAGGACGCTCATTCGACTCGACTCCCTGACAGCCGATCAGCCTTCTCTCGCGTTGGAATCAATCAAGTACACAGCGCTCAGCTGCCGCCGTCCGTTGGAAGACTTCCTCGGCAAGATCCGAAAGTTCGAACAGTCCTTAGGCCCGTGGGCGAAAGAGGGAATCATTCGCAGTACAGTGGACACGATCAAGTTTGCTTTCGGCCATAAGGACGATATCCAGAGGCTCCAAAGCTATCTTCATGCCCACGTCGAAAGTATTAACCTCTTGTTATCCGAGCATAATTTAAACAAGGTTGATACTCTGTCCAGCAAGGCCGACATATACAAGAATGAAATACTCGACAAAATCGGCATCAGTCACGGCGTCTTAGCGAAGGTGGAATACAATGCCTCGGTGCAGAGCGCATCTGTGTTGCGAACTGAATCGTTACTAAACAGGGTTTTTGCTCTGGTTAACGGCGACATCTTGTCCTCCTTGGCTTCCCTAGAATCTATGATTTCCCAGGCATGGTGCTTAATCCCTAAACTGACGACTTTTGATTAGGAAAGCTGACTTGACATAAGCGTCGCCGTCCAACGAACGTATAGCGCTGTACTAGAGATCAAATCAAATACGGTGTCAACGGAGACCAGATGGTCCTTTTTTCAAGCTCCATGTCTGTTCGAGGATGCGCTGGGCCGAAAATTTCCACTCCCTTCGGAATACGACCTCGATCTCCTGCACGCTATTATACGGCAACGCTTCCGGAGCGGGCCTGGTGCATTAGAAGTCAGCAATGGCGGGTACGACGTTTTCTATGCAAATAACAGCCGAAATGCGCTGCGTCATGGTACCATGATCATCCCCGCGAGTTCTATCAGAATGGCCATAAGGTTGCCACAGGCGCTCAAATTTGCCCTGGGCGACCAAGCCTGTCCGATGCCGAGATGCGCGTCAAGAACGACGACTGCAGCTTCTTGGGGCGGCCTGATCTGGTAGGTCTCGTACTATTAGCCAGAATCCCGTGCCTGACTGTGTGCTCTAGCTGCGATTGTGGTGTGTGGTTTGACCCGATAGACAGCCAGGAGTCACTTCCACCGGTTGAACTCGACCAAATTGCGAAAGTTATAAATGCTGTTGTCTCTCTACACGTACCCAAAGGGCGCGCCGTTGAGCCGATTCCCCAGACCATTCACAACACATTAGAGAGTGCGGCTATCAATGCTGTCATCTCTCCACGCTTATCGAAAGGGCCCGTTCACAACACAGTACAGCGTGCGGCTCTCAATGCTGCTGTCTCCCCACGCTTGCCAAAAGGGCGTGCCGTTGAGCCGTTCCACGAGGCTATTCACGACACAGTAAAGAGTACGTTCGTAATACATCTCGCCGATCGACGGTTTCAAGTCGTTGCGAACGAAATCGAATTGGAAATGTTCAGATATGTACGGTACAATCCTAGAAACTTCATCATGCCTTCCATCACCGTCATACAACAAGTATGGAAGACGATCATCTTGGGTAACTTGGCCGATTCAACAAGTCTCGTCATGGATGACGCCGCGGCGTACCTTGATCAGATCAAAGCTAGGTTTATAGTATCGCGTTGGGTCTATGGGCAGTTTCTGTTCGCCATGAAACGTTTCAAGGAAGGAATGGTGTCACCTGTCACGCTGGTGAATTTTATCCTACTGTATCTGTTCAAAGATGAGCCGAGCCTGGTCGTACAATTCGCCAGATACTTGCCCGAGTATTTGGTCCGGTACTTAGTCAACTCTGATCTTCAGGCAGCCTCAGGTTTTGGGGAACGGGAGGACGAACAGGACGGTCACTCGCTACTGGTGTCTTGGCTAGATTTCGGTTTCATGCGGGGGTATACTTCTGATTATGGTATGGACTCTTCATGGGAAGTAGGAGGAACTTATGAAAATGAAATTGGGAGTGATGATGACCTGGGTGATGCATTGTCTGTGAGCGATTCCGAGGGGCACAGTTCCGAGTCCTCAATGAGCGGTTCTGAGAAGGACAATTTTGAGGATGCAGTAGAGGACTTGGTGTAAGTCAGAAACATTTCACATTAATTAAGTTGCCAGCGTTTGCCTGACTGCCTTTGTTCACCTTCTTATAGGCACATTAGTGACGAGGTATGAGTCGGTTGAAACTAGCTGAGGCAGCCCCTACACCAGATTAGCTCTTGGGCATTCGTATGATCATAAGAATATCAGCGATATCAAACTCTCACCCAGGCCTGTCCTAGAAAGTCGTGTCCCCGAACCGCCGCTCCGGTGTCCAGATGTCGGCCGCGCTGGGTGATACCCTTGTACGAGTATAGAATCGGCCTCACGAAGCTGAATACCAAGCACCAGAGAACACGCAGATAATCGCCGAAGTGCCCCCACATATGGCAATAAGGGTTCATCTGATCGACTTTCTTTGCTTCCCTACCGCATACAATATGTTGAGATTATGGTTATAGGTAGATGTACCGTATCATTGATTAGATTAAAGAGTAAGTCTAGGGGACACTAGATGAGGTGGTACCTCTACATTATATGATAGATGTGTGTGGGGCGAAGTACCCAGCCACCGGCTTTCCCAGCCACCTAATTCCAACACAATAAGTAGGCTCTTGGCATTTGGGTCGGGCTCTCAATGCGTAAGGAGTCAAGAGTGAAGCAGGGGGGGTTCGAGTCACGAACCCAATTTCTTCGGCGAGGAGCAGGGGTGCCTTATACATCCATCGATAGATTAACGCCGTAATTTCTCTGTCATACCAGTGCACGACAACTCTACTTGCCTATCTATATGTTAGGGGATTTGTATTTCAGGGTGAGGATATGCTACAGCAAGTCTCTCCTCAGTGGCAGTTAGGTAGCAGTATAGGGGTAAGCGCTCCAATATTATTAATTCCTGAGTTCTTCCCCCAGGACTCCAGTTCTTGCATGATAATAATAATTGACAAGGATATACCTGGGAGTCTAGTGGCTAACCTCTCGCGACTTTATTGCCTGGTACTATACTGCTAAGACACCGTGCTTTCGCATCTTAGTAGTACAGCTACTTGCTCAGGAGCAAGTTAGATTGAATTTCGGATTCGAAACATAAACAGGTGTGATGCCAAAGCTGAGTTCCGACCCTGCCGTAACCCCATCCGAAAGGGTGTACCAGAAAGTGTTACGCTTTCCAAACAACGAACACCCAACCGTCTTCCAGTATATCTGCGCGTTGTAGAGCGATGGGACAGCATCACGCAGCACCGGACCAGCTACACAGCAAGGGGGGGGTCTATTAGTAATGTGGCTTCCAGGTTGCCTGAAAAGGGGGCGCCGTTGACGAGTAGAAGGGAAATTGAAGAAAGGGGCATGACTCACTGCCGGGCCAACCTGTCTCTGTAATCCATACATCTTTGCCTTGAGCTACGCTATCGGTTGCGCTAACTGCCGACCAGAAGTTTTCCGACGCTTTATCGATGGCGTTGGGCCTCGTGGACTCGAAGTAAGGGAACGAGTTGTGACCCAGAAAGTCTACTGCCCCAATAACCCCGCTGTTCTCGGGTCGTACCCATGCGGTCCTATCGCGGCCGCCTTGTTAGCCAAATAAGACAGGTCTCGAAAGTGTACGACGATATTTGGGGTCGGCTCCCTCTCGGTGACTATGCGTTCTTCTCCTCACGGGACCTGGGGCATAGTGAAGAAGGGTAGGTGTGCGGAACCTACCAAGTATCGACGTGGGTGATCGGTTTACCCTCTAGAAGCGTGCCTTTGGCCCAATCTCGCAACCAGCCAATGTACCCCTGGATTTCGCCGGCAGTGGCACCCACTCCAGCATTGTTTGCCACACCCTCTGGAGAGCTCCGATACAAGTCCTCGGATCCCACGCTGATGCCAACTATACGGTCCGTGAAGGCAGTGCCGAGGAGCTTGGCGGCCTCAATGAGAGCGTTCAGTTCGTTTTCAAATACAGGACGGCCTGCACTGGCCCATAGTCCTACGAGGATCATCGTGTCGGTATCGATGGCTGCTTGATACGCTTCGATCGGAGCAGCCTCGGTGCCGCATTGTATTGAGGTGTAGAGTCGCGCAGCAGTAAAGCCCGATGCTCCGGGGAGGTTTCTCGCTCGCTCGAAGAGCTGTTTGAAGCCATAGTATGTCTGGCATGAGTTCCCGTGAGTGGTGGCGCCATAGCTGAAGCCTCGGAGAGCTTGGGCAGCAGATGTTGTAGCCTGTAGCCCTAGTGCAAGAGCAAGATATTGGACTCGCATCTCGATCGGTTATTTCGAATATTGTGGAGGAACTGTATTAAATACAGATGCCTTAGTGTCCTATAAGTGCAAGTCAGAATGTAAAAGATCCAATGTCGAGAAGCGAGTAGTGATAGAAAGAGACGGCATGAGATTCCAGACTCGACAGAGAGCGGCAAGAAAAGCGTGTGATCTAGCTTATAAGATACTCTACCAAGGTCGATGACGCCTGATCCCATCTTCCCGGGGCAATAAAGTTCTTGGAGGGAAAGAGTTCACAACTACAATGATGTTTAAGCTGCCTAGCTTACTCTGGCCTACTTGTCTGAATCATACAACATGAATACGTCGGTATCTCCGTATGCGCCCTCGTTACTTCAGCCCAGAGAAACACGCGATGTCATGGTACATACAAATAAGTCGGCCCCCATCTCGTGAATCATTACCATGTACGGCCAATATGGTTGTTTAACCTGAGCTAATACATCGTGTGTCAACCTCCGTGTTCCATCTTGGCGAGATTAATGCATTGAATATGACTTCTCATTCACAAGCGTCGGGCCCCTATTTATCGAGTGTGTAAGCCCAACATCTACAAGTTACATTGAAGATAAGTATGAGTTCATTCTAACAGAGGGATAGGGAGATAGATAAGCTGACAAGTGGTTCATACGTAACGGGACCAATCATAGAGAATTCAGATGAGCCTGCTTTCCAAATTCTACATACAATAGGGGCCTCTCATGAGCATTTCATAGGCGATCGGAAAGCTAGTAAATATAGTTTCGATGTTGGTAGTCATACCAACCGCGACCATTTGTCATCTTCCGTGTCGCCCTACATGTGATAACATAGCTTAAATGATGCGTGAAGTTTCAGGAACGCCCTTTACGATGCTCCTTAGCTATCTAGGATATCATACCCCTTCCGAACATTCGCATCATTAGTACCACTTCACATCCCAGGTAATACCCAAACAGGTGACCCCGCCGTTCTGGCCGTTAAACAGACCAGCTGGCTATAGCGATCGGAACGGATGCGTCACCCATCATACCTGCTATACGAGTGTACATAAATAAGTCACGTCCTTGCATATACTAGTAAGCCTTTCACTCACGCCTGTTTCGGTCACATGCCAAAACTTCCTCGCCGGCTCTCAAGCGGACTGACAGTCATGGGGCTGACCCGGCCTTCCGCATCATCATCGGGCCTAAGAGGCGACACAATGTAGTCTACCTCGTCTTGACTCCTATCGATCGATGTGGCAGCATGGTCGCCGGGCTCACCAGAACTCGGCGTTCTTTCTACATCCTCTCCGTTCGCCGTATCGACCGCCGGCGGCGGTATGCAACTCAGCCGCGGGCTATGTAACGCTGAGCCGCCGGGAGCCGCCGGTTTCCCCCCCGGAGACTTCGCCCCTGGCGGCGGCGGCGGCGGCGGCGCTAAACGCGTCCGTAACAGAGGCGGCGTCGGCATCTCCAGGATCGGCGCCTCGATTTCTGTGGAACTCGTAGACTGTGGCTCTAATGAAGTCTCGTCTAGACTAAGCCGCTTTTCCAATGGGAAGACAGGATGCGAAGACAGCGGATTCCTGGGACTCATGGGGACTCCCATGGGGAAGGGCCAGTTCTGCACGAGACTTTGACGCCGAATTAATATACTTGAGACTGAATGCCGTTTACCTCTGGGGGAGCCCGGAGAGGTAGAAGGATGTGACGCGGTTGCCTGCCCGTCGACTGCGGATAGTGACGAGAGTGTAGTGCCATAATCAGCTTCGCCGGTCGAGAGACCCTCTACCTTTTCGGCGCCGCTTCTTCTGCGTGTATTCTCTTCGCGCCGCTTCCGCTGTCGTCTGATCAGGAGGAAAATTGCCAAGACTGCCAGAAGTGCGAATACGGTGCCGCCGACTACAGCCCCTGCGATAGCACCAGGGGGGACGGCGCCACGTGATGATGATGACGATGGTGAAGCGGTGGCGGCGCTGTCGACGGGTGCAATAGTCAGAATATCAGATATGGTTTCTGTGTTTTGGTCTTCGGTCGTCGTGCTCAACTCCGGCGGGAACGGATACAGTTCATCAAATCCCGGCGTCTCGGCGCACCGGATATGCGTAAAGGTCGCGCCAGGTTGGCCTCCCGCCGCAAACCCGTATGTAGCGCAATATGCTCCCGAAAACGGGCTATAACGAGCTGGTCAGTCTCAAATGGGTTATTACTTGCACGATCTACAGGAGCCATTGATTCTACGTACCAGCATAGTGTCTGTGGTCCGCACATCTCTGCATTTGGCATTTCTTCATAGTTGAGACAGCCGGTGTAGATGGTTGCGCTGCAATCAGGTACACCGGCTACACAACATCCCCTGTAGCTGTCTACGTTCACGCACTCATATCCCAGATCACAGGTGACTGGACCATGCCGCTGTTAGTTCACACTCGCTCCCTAATCTCGGAGGCGGAACTCACGTATACTGCCGGTTGTGAACCCGCAAGTATCCGTCCCTACGATGAACGGTGGTATGTCGGGCTCATTTGCCACCGATGTTATGGCGGGCCACTCCGAGCTATAGCTTCCCACTTCATATATATCTGCGGTCGGAGTTGGTGCGATGATAAACGGCATAATTCGATGCTTTGGTTTCCCCTGGTGGGCTTCGTAAGACATCACGGATGCTAGGAAGTATGGCTTTGGAAAGTAAGGCTCACGGCCCTGAGTGCTTGGCTGCTCATTATAGATTGGAGACAACGGAGAGTCAAGGTTGAGTCTCAGATCTCTTTCAATTCGATGCTTCATTGTTCTTCGGCGTAGCCACCGCTGCTAGTTGAGCGGCTCAGCCTATGACTTACCTTTACACTCGATTCTTCTTTATTTAGAACAAGGACACGACTTGAACTGGGTCTACAAAGAGCTCTGCTCTAGTATGAAGCGGATTTGCCTTTGACGGCATCAATGTACGGCATAGTTCAATGTCTTACAGGTTTCAAGTCCTTGTTCTTTTTTAGGAAACAATTTGCCGCTCGCTTGTCATTTCTGGAATGATTGCGACTTGGCTTCAATCTCACATTGTGGTAAATACATCTAAGCTGGATAATTCCGTTCCCGGGTACTGTCAGAAGTGGCGTTAATAATCTATAGTCAAGCATTATGCATAGCTTCGAGGGCAGTATTACAGAGACTGTTTTTCGTCGGGAAGTAGATGGGAGATGACGGAAAATTTAAAAAACTTACGGCGAACATTGTATTGGACGAGCACGACGACCCGAGTCCTTGGTTATCAACCCAAGCAGGCTCCCAATAGAAGATACCCTTGCCATTATTAACTCCAGCAACGATGGCGGTTACTTTCTGCATGAAGGCGCTCTGGCCAGCGACCGAGAATGGGATGCTCTTGAGGTCACTTGGGAAGTCGTATGCCGGAGAAGGGCACGAGGTCGGCCAGTTAGTTTCAGCGACAACAAGCTCCTTGCCCCATTTGTTAGCCATGTTAGTCAGAGTGGTCTTGAGGTTTGCCAGGGTAGCGCTAGATCCGCTATTAATAAGTTAGTATGAGTATTCAACGATCAAAGGTAATATGACACCGGAAGTCCTTGGTCGGCCGTAGCCATTTGTTGAAAATAATAGAATTAGAAGCCTCACTAGAACTGAAAGAACATTAGTGAATCATGCTCATGGAAGCTAGGCGACGGCTTCAGAACTTACAGGGTAAAATGACACGCCCATCATGTCGAAATCTGATGCGGAGAGCGGACCCTGCGAAAGGACGGAGGAGTAGAACCACTCCTGAGTGCTCCAATCCCACCCATTGTCGAGATGGATCACTTCGATATCTCGAGTCAGCACACTGTTCTCTGAAGCGGTCCCTCGGGTTACCAAGTACTATATATAGGCTTGAAATATACACACAACTAACATCGAGAAATGATTTTCGGTTAGAAGGAAGTAATAATTCCAGATGCCACTTACTTATCTTAGGCTCAGGGGACAGGTTGCTATCCTTAACGCCATAGGCCGCAGAATTTAACAGCCTAGCGATATTGTACAGCTGGTCGTACTTGCCCGTAGGCCACAATAACCCTCCACGAATCTCATTTCCAATAGAAATGATGGATGGGGTGATCCCCGCTGCAGCGAACTGGTTTGACACATCTAGAGTGTAGTTGTAGAGCTTCCAGGACAAGTTATCGATATCGGTCGGCCAGCCCTTGGGAATGGTCTTTTAAGAAATTAGGGCTGCTTTCCCAACGAGTCCTTCGCTACTTGAGAGCACGTAGGTGGAAATAGGAGCAAATAGGGGCAAATAGGGGTAAATAGGGGCACGGCACTTTCGATGAACCCAACTGGACAGGAACGACATCTCCAAGGACTCTTACCTGATGAGCCGGATCGGCCCAAGTGTCGCTATAATGCAGGTTCAGATAGATGCCCAGTCCCGCAGCTTTCGCTCGTTTAGCAATCTGTAGATTGTAGGCGAGGTTATAGTTGCCATCGGACGGGTTCACCCATATGCGCTGGCGCACAGTATTGACGCCGCTTTCTTTCAGGATCGATTCAAGGGGCTTCGTCTGTCCGCCCGTAGTCTTGTACGAGCGCCCGGCTTTCTCTTCGACTACTACTGACGACCAATCCACACCCTTGTAGGTCAATGCGCCTCGCACGGTTCCTACTGCCAGTGCGGCGAGCGCAAGGAATCCAGAAAACAACATGATCTGACTGACTAGTTAGATTGCTATCAAGATGTCGAAGCTCCCGAGGGACATGAGCTCCCGGGTGAAGACTTATAAGGCATATCTTTAACTAGGAGACTCGTATGTGGGATAATTAATATAAATACCATAGTCAAACGACGCGTCGTTACTGTGTTCTACAGTATCGGTTCCTATATACGCGACAATAAATAGTTCGATCCCTTATTGGTGGAAAGCATGTACATCTCGGGGGAAGACTCCGAGGTGGAGTACCCCGGGCGACTAGCCGCGCATGCAATAGGTACGCATGATGAAAAGGATTGAGCGAGCGGGAATGAATCTCTTGGCGTACTTGTCTCCTCGGCTCTAACGAGCCCTAACTCACGGGCCGAAGCCGCCCCAATCGAGAACGCTTTACGGTTGCTCGCCCTCCGTGACTCAAACGGCTGGCATTGTTTGAAACGCCTGCTTCGACGGAATTTAACATTCTCCACCGCAACTACACCATTGTAGGCTTTAAGACGCCAACCTCTAAGAGGATTCAATTCAAACATCAATTCTCCTGTGTCTTTCGGCCATTGCTTTCTCTTCTTCTGGTACCTATTTGTACTTAGCGGCCCTGGGCTGTATTAGCCTGTAGCCCGCGCTACATTGTGGAACCGTTGAGCCTCCTTGCAGGTAGCTGAGGCCGTCGCGACTTTATTCCTCTCATGTTTTCGATCCTGATCCTAGTAACGCCTTGAACGTATTGACTGTATCGCGTTCAACATATTCCTGACCTCACTACCAATCCTTCATACCCCCTTCCAGCCATTGTGTTACGGATAATGAAAATATGCAAGTCTCATCCCCCAACCTCGTAGTAATTTCAAACGTGTACATTCCACTCCTCACGAACATACTTGGGACCCCGCAATAGACTAGAATATCATGAAGGCCATTGTAGGTCAAATGGTCAACTTCGGGTCCCCCAGTCTCATGGATCGAGACGTGTCCTGATATTCTGAGCGGTGTGGTGCGAAAGGGTACGGTGAATGTATCGGGGCCCTGGAGCTCGCCACTCTTGAGGATAGCAGACATTGTTAGGGTAGCTGTTGCGTTGGCGAGATTGTCTGCCGTCTGTACGGGGAGTTTGCTGGACTTTTTAAGATCGCCACGGAGTAGAATGAATAAGTAATTCTCACTAAAAAAATGTTAGCCGTAAACTTGCAAGGATTAATGTGGCGCCGATATGTCGGAACTATCGTTAAATGACGGAAGAAGATGATACACCTTACATTGAGATTGGGTTCGGCGAGACCTCGAGAAACTCGATCTGGAATAGTTGATCTTCTCTTGCTACTGGACCATATGTGAAATTGTTGTTGCCCCAAATAGGGTTATTCACTTCTGAATCGGGCATGGTTTCAACCTGGCCCAGATGTTGTTTTTGTTTGAAGATTGAGCTGGGGGGTCGGGAAACTGCCAGGTGTGCCGAAACGGCGCAAAGGCTAAGTAGACACGAGAACAGTGCCTTCATAGTTGATTTTACCTAGGTCGTCAATGCGATGTAAAGAGTAACCGAGGAGTTGAATCAATAGCACGCCGCATACAGTTGGGCTGAAACCTCGAGCAGACGAGATGGATCATGGATTTGATAACGTTTAATAAAATGGGTGCCTATAGATACTCGTCGTGCTGCTTCGGCCGTAATCGTGTGCGGTGATGGTCCGTGGAGGGCGGTGAAGGTGATTGCGTTACGGCTTACCAAGGCCAGGTAACAAGAAGTAGGTTAGGTACGACGTGGCTGAAGAAAGTATTCCGTTTACTTACAGGTACTGCCTAAGATGTACCTATGACATATGTGCCTTCAGAGTTTAAAATGGGCCCATAAATGAAACTGAGGTGACTCGCCGAACGACGGCCGCGAGAACAAACACCGCCACGAAAACAAACACCGCCACGGCCATGTCACGGTACCAGACACCAACAATCTCGGACACCGCGCGACAAATATCGGCGTACAACAATCTAACCGGAACACACAACTAGGTCGTGCCTCGGATAGGGGTAGACCTAATACAACTACTTACTTCCTGGAATCTACCATGTCATCACCTTAGGAAATAGTTGCGACCGCTCTGTAAACACTGAACAGCTCCCTCTAACACCCTTGTACCCCCCCCCTTATACTCGCTTGGTCCTTATCTCTGGAGTCACCAACCTCACAAATGTTTGTGTAAATGACCAGACATATTATACCGTGCGCGGCTGTCATAGCACCACATAAGTAGTTACAGACAATCAAGTGTCTAACTTGAGAACGTTTTACTTTTGGTAGGATGCCGGTATATTAGTGCAACCCCACCCCACGACAGCGGCGCTTTCTATTACCTAAGGTCAGCACCTGCTCCTGCTTAGTCTGAGAGACGATATTAGTCCAGGCAGGTACAGAGTATGGATACACTTCTCCTGATATTAAAGATATAGAAATTACTTACAATTACCCGGGTATATAAATTCTTACTCCAGTTATATATAGAGGCTTATTCATTCTAGTTATTGTCAGAGGATAACAACATTATAAACAGACAGTAATCAACCTAATATTCGTCATTCTTTGCACTATGTTGTTGAAGGCTTTGTGTTTCTTGCAGCTGATCTTATCATTGGTTGTAGGCCAGAATCCTCCCGACTTTGACTATGGCGCAGCAGCCAAGTCGATTTCCGCAGAGCTGAGCTCGCCTACCTTTGTTCCCTACTCCAGGCCGGCTCAAAAGATCGAAGAATTCATCGCCCCTGGCGATTCATATACTGCTGGTACCGGGTGCAATGGCCTTAGCGAGGATTTCGCCGGGAGCGCATTTCGTGGCATGCGGTCCTACCCGATGCAGATGTCTACTGACGAAGACAACTGGGCTTTCATCAATGGGGATGCCACTCTCCCTCGTTTCAGCTTTCCCGCCTATACCGGCGACACGACGGTAGAGCTTGTTAGTAAACAGCTAACACAGGGAGCTTACAAAGAAAACAACAAGGTCAGTACTGCAAAGTCCTTATATTATAGCGTGATACCCAATAGTAGTTACTAACTCTATACTCAAGAATCTCCCTCGGGCGCAGCCTTTTGGAAGCCCTCAGATTGCTGTTTTAACTATAGGGGGCAACGATGCAGGGCTATCTGAGTGAGTATTTCGAGATTGAATTGAATGTCATGTACTAAAGTGGAATAAGCATTCTAAACGCCTGCGTCTTCCGGGGTTGGGGTGCGAAAGACTGCCAAACCCTTTTGAAAAAACTCCAAGACGCCATTGACAACGGGTCTCTGCAAGAGAAGATTAATTACGCACTATATCAAGTAGCTCACGCAGGCAGAATGGCCGGGGGTGCTCTTCCAGCGCAAAGTTTTCAAGTTTACGTTCTTTCCTACGTCACCTTTTTCAACGACGTCAACACTGAGTGTGATAGCGTATCCTGGAACGTCTGGCCGTGGCTTTCAAAGCCGACTTTCACTACACAGCTTCGGGAGCAGTTAAATAGCCTCACCCGCCAGGTCAACGACGTAATCAGGGCCGCGGCGCAAGACTTGGAACGCATGGGAGTCATATTTGTCGACGGGTTGGAAGAAGTATACAATGGCCATCGATATTGTGAACCCGGCCTCACAGATCAAAAAATGGTCAGCTACCACACCTGGTTCTGGTCTCCGGATTCCAAAATGACTCCACCCTCCGAAGGCCCGGATGATCCCAACAACCCATCCACGGCTGATGATGACACGGATCCCGCGCAGATTCTCCTAGACTTTATTTTCCCTGGAGAAAACTACACAGTGGATCACCCTCCATCAACCTCGCCACCGTGGGAGTGGGAGGGCGCGGCTCAGAAGTACCCTACCTTTGACGACCTCCTCGAGTCGGTTGCCTTGGCGGATGATGTGAATACCGCATCGGCCCCCTTTAATTATTTGCGTTCATTCCACCCCAAGGCCACGGCCTACGGAGAGCACAAGAGGCTTCTCTTTGCCGCCATAGCCAATAACAGGGACTTCCCCGTCGCAAGTGGCAACACTGGTAGCAATTACACACAGCGTTGTAAAGATGTAAGTTCTCATTTTGATCTCAAGCGACAGAGCGCACCAAGGCGCCGACACAATTCAGCCAATTTGGTTGAGGGGCATTCCTGATACTGTTTCTATTTTTTCCCAGGTTCTGTCACATATTTGCGCTGACAGTATCATAGTGGGATATCAAGGAAGACAGATTACTCGTGGTCACGTGCAGTGATAAAGACGGAAACGAGCAAAGGTCCCAAGAAGATCTGGGCCTTTGTCTACGCTATAACAATGGAGCATTGATCCCTACGGACGGGTAAGGCGACCCTTATGTTCCCTCCACATTACTCAAAAAGCTGCGATTTCTCTTTGGAATAATATACTGACGAGTACACAGCGGACGTTTCGAGGAGAATTGCGAGAACTGCTTCTTTAACCCTATAGAGTGGCATGACCATTCCACACTCTGGTGTGCTTGCAAGAACGAAGATGATCCTTTCTTCAAAGACGCATCTGTTAACCTAGATGATTTAATGACGGTTCAAGACGATGGATACGTAAGATGTTCAGGTCACATCAGTGCAGGGACTGATTACTGAAGTAGAGCGATTGAGCAAGCTACCTGTGGCTTGTCAACTGAGCAGGGAGTAGGTGGAACTAGGGGGTATGCTTGAGTTTTACGTCGTTTTTCTACATATATAGCGATAGTTTCTTTTTAACCCCGGTAGTTTTTACCGCTTCTTATGAATGCAATTCTTTCCCTTGTGAAGCTTTAAGTAATCTACTTAACTAAAACTTTTAACAACTTTTACAAAGCGCATAAATATAGGTTTTCGGAGCATGGGAGTATATATATCATTTTCGGTATTATTTATTATATCGCTTATTTCATGATATTTAATCACGCTTTCAACTTTCCAAACGCTTTCTTAATTGCTAAGGAAACGGGTTGCTATATTTGTTTATATTATAGTAGAATGGATGTAACAGAGGTTTAGAGCATGCTAGGTCACCTAGGTAGTTCTTACAAGTACTAATATAGGCCTAGTATGCTTAAGATGTTTATAAAAGCAGGCCAACAGGCCCCCGATTATACAAATCTAAATACTACTGATGGTACCGTATCGTCAGAGGCACTAATAGTATACTATTCCTACCAGATTGCCCCACACCTCCGTCAGAGTTCAACATCAAAGGCTGTTATACTTAACTGATCATGTTAAGTGATAATATCCTCCAGTTCCCCAGCGTTACTCTGCTCCCATGGGTACAGCTCCTCGGCCTGACGGATCAGGGCCTCATGTTGGGGGCTCCTAGGCTTAATTGTCGCCTTGAACGGTTCCACACGTGTGATAATTCCAGACACATATTTTATCGTTTGCTCAATCTCATGACCATTCTCGTCCACGCCCTTACTAATATTGAAGACCGCCACAGCCCGAGCAATAGTCAACCATGTGGATGAGAGGGCAAGGTAACGACCTGAGCAAATATGACGTCCATAACCAAAGATATATTGGGCCGGGTCTGGATCCGGATTTGGGCCAAGAAAGCGTGATGGGTTGAACTCCGAGGGATTCGAATAGACCGCCGGATCATGGGTAAACCACCATACATTGGGCACAACTGACGTTCCCTTCGGAATGTAGTATCCATTGATGATGTCGTCGGCATCTGTTGTATGGGGTGCAGCCATCGGGACTACAGGGTACCACCGAAACGACTCTTTTACTATCGCACTGATATAAGGGAGGCTATCCCTATCACTATACTCAGGGAGCCGACCATTTCCAATGACTTGGTCGATCTCCTCTCGAGCCTTACGCTGGATTTGAGGAGCGAGTGTCATGTTGAAGAAGAAGACACATAATGTGTTGACGGTCTAATTCACAGGTCAGTTTAACTCTCATTCAACCTCAAGATAATATGGCATGACATACAGTATCAGAACCGCCAAAATATGCAGTCGCCTATTCAACCCCTTTGTTAACTTTTTGTAGCTTCTCAGGCGATGAAACTATACAAGGATTGAAGAAACGTCGATGGGGGCTTGGTGATACCATAGATTACTTACAGCAGCTGACCGGAAAACATCCTCAAGTTCCGCCGTTATTTCGTCGGTTTTGTTGCTATAGAAGTCCGAAGCCATAGACGGTTCGAGCTTACTAGTAGCTTGTTGCTTCCGAGCAAATTTCAGCGGCGTTTCTACAGCCGTTATTATTTCTGCCCCCCAATTTTTAGCAACTTGCTTCCACCCTGTGCCGGGTACCCATTCAGGAACATATAGTACTGCGAGAGTTCAGTTTCCCGGTTCGGATGAACACCTTGTAGTGGTATCGTATAAGTTCTTGGTAGACTAAAGAAATCACGTACAAGCGGGGATAATATCAACGAGCCAAGCGCCCACGGCAAAAACCTGCCCAAAACGGGCCATAGCTGCATCGACTACTTGAACTAGCGGATCTGGCTCGTGAGGGTCTACTGTATATCCATATACGATCTTGAGAATAATAGCCGCAGCCTCACTGCCAATTGTTAGCATACTTTGCATTATGTAGGAACGCCCCCTTTGCACGTACACCTTTAGATGGTCAAACAATAAATCTGGCTCCTGTAAAACACGGAATAGGAATCGATGCGATTCCTTTTCTTGTATATCCATGTACCGACCAGAGAGCCTTTCCGTGCCAAGTGTCCCGTGCATGAACTTTCGGGTCAACCGAAGCTTCTTGTTATACGGCAAGAAAATAAAAATGTCGTCGAGGGAGCATCTTGATATCGCGTAAGCCCTACATGTTTGCTATACGGGGACATAGAAAAAGAGTGCCTACAGTGTAGAGAATACAAATGCTGGTCGCGATGAGTATATCGCGGATTTCTTTTCCAACATTTGGGAGGCTAGTTCTGCAGAATGCAATATTACTTGAGTGGTTCCCAGTACAGTCACAGAGCTAATCGGGCCTGCCACTCGTTATAGGCGTTAGTAGTTACTCGCGACGGTATTTAGAGTTGTTTGCATTGCATACCGTAGGTGTCTTTATGCTTCAGCCAATGCTCCCAGTCCAGCTCGCCAGCTTTTGGAAAGTCGGCAATGTTCCCTAAGATAGGCCCTTCAAAATTTATTTTAGTTATCGACGTATTGAAACAATTCGACGCAGACATATGGGGAACAACACATGTTTAGCCCTAGACTGATCGAGCACATCATGGCACGAAGAAGACTGTTTTTTAGGAAGCAAGACACTTGAAAATCAACATACACCCTTTAGGCCCCGGAGGTAGAGGACCTGGCTTCCGTTTCATGGCGCCGAGGCAGATCTTGACACCAATGACCATTATAGCGGCCAGAAGGAGGCTTGTTGCTAGATGTGCAATCATGATCGCAAGATTCAAAGCGGTTAATGCGATTCTGCGAGTTCGACCAAACGGTAATAAGTCATGGGGAATCGATGAGCCGTAAAGAGTGTGTCGGCATAGTTTTGCATCAACAAGCAACTCTGCCAGACTGTGTCCTGCGTACCATTGTCTAAACGTGTCATATTTATATTGCCTAGCAGCAACATTAGATGATACCTATTGACTGAAACCCCTTGATCGAAAAATTACTGCTGAGATCACACATTCGTATAACAGAGGGGAAGGTAGTAATCTCATGCCTGCATAAGCCGAGCGCGGATTGAGATGGTAAAGAAACTCGGCAAGTCACAAGGGTTGGCGCTGCATGGATTCAAACATTTGAAGCACAATATCGCTTATAGAAAATGAAATCGCTACACCACGCAAGATCCGTACCCCAGTTTTACAACATGGAGGTCACCTCGCGGCCTATCGGAATGATGAGTTGGGCCCATCGCCGATGCATGGCTTCTGATAACGAGGATGTATTCATGATTTCTTTTTATGCCGCTTTGTATAGATATCAGTAACCCTCCACCCATGTAGCTAGCACATGGCACGTCGCTCGACTGAGCACGTCGTGCGCAACGCACCCCTCGCTTAGGTGGGAAAAGCTGGGCGTTGGTGAACCCCCATGGCTCAGCCCTGATGTGAAGCTCTACATATCTAGGCCCTGACAAAGCCTAACCCATGGGTTAGGTTAGGCCAGAGCCAATTTGGGAGCCCAACCACTTAGATTTTCTTAAATTTCCAAAAGGCTTAAAATTATATAATATCAATATTTACAACAATATAGAGATTGGGACATCGATTAGTGCAAAAGCCTATAGGCTGCTAAAAACCCACTGGGTTGTCTGGTTAGGCCCCCATGGGCGCGCTAAGGTATGGGTTCTTGGCATTTGGGTTAGGTTATCAGGGCTTATACAATTACTTCCTAGATCTGCGTCATATGACAAGGATCTTAACATGCAAGAGGCTAATTCTAGAAGCACCTAGCGGGGAACGTAGCGATCGACTACCCGTTAAAAAGGAGATAATGGATGTTTTTTATTTGAAATGGAGGGCTATGGCCGTGCAGATTCTTTCCAACCTTGCACCTACCCCCGTACCGTTTATTTGCTCGCAAGTCAAATCCTGTTGGCTTCCTACGATGGCTGCGCTGCCGCCGGGAGCGTAGCGGTGGAACCGTGTTGGGGCCCTTGTCATCAACAGCCCTTGTTATGCAACCCAATATGATATTGGGGAAAGCAGACCCTTGGGGGCAATAACCATGAGCTCGGCGTTTGACATTCTGTCCTTGCCAAGAAGTAAAGATATAACATTTCGAGCGCGCTAAACACCTTGTAAACTCTTTCATGGGCACAATTGGTGTCATATTACCTACTCGAAGGCTTGTTCTCCTGCATATTGTGAGTGATACAAAAGCAGGACCGTCACAGGCAAAAGTTTGAGTTATGGGAAAATCGTGGAAATTCGGATGCAAACCAGGGTCAGCCGGCATGATGGGGAGACCAAAAGAACAAGCAGGTTTTGGGCATCCTCGTCAACAATATCACACGCAGGTGTAGCGATATTCACGCCCCCTCATTCTAGATCTACGGTAATATTAGTCGCTGATCTGTCTAATAAACCCGATCTCGAATTTGCAATCAATTTTGGAACAGCTGGATCCCTCCTTTCTCCGGATCACCAAAAAGATCCTATAGCCGAGCCCTCCGAAAGTATTGAAACGAAAGACGCGGGGGGCTCTCTGAAGTACTGGGACGACACCACACTCACGAGATATACAGTAGGGTGTATCATGATAGGGTTCGACCTGCGACGATCTCGATGGTGGGATGGAAGAGATATTCTCGCTGTCCGATGTCATTCTGCTGCATGCAACTCAATAATATAACCTCAAATGACATATGGCAGGGCAGTTGATCCTAGATATGCGATATTTCTGGATTCGATGTCAGTGGCTGCATGAACCAGGGCGCACCCTTAGATGGTCTATGTGAAGAGGCCGGCGTATGCGACCGTGTACACAACTGGCATGGTCTCTTCCTCTACAATGAATGATTAGAATGTAAGTAACACCACACTCCAAGCTCCTGATGCGAGTCAATAGAACGCCTTTTGAGGCAAATTCAAAACCCTGTCCCTTCCCAATATATAGGGGCGAAGTGCCCCAATATATTGACACTTTCTCTCAGTGGTGATCTGCGAATATTCACTCATATTTTTCATGACTATCCTTAGGCGTTGTCATGGTACTATATAAGCGACTGTAGGCAGTCAAGTACACCACTTGATAACGTTCTACTTTTGGTAGTGTACCGGTATAGTGCTGCGGTTCTGTTCCGCGGCAGTGATTTTCGGACACTGGGTCATAGGACGAGTTGGACTTGGCAATTAGAAAAAGCAGCCCATCTGGCCCTTAATCATGTAGATGGATTCTAGCTAGCAGGTTCATCTGAATTGAGGGACGGGAGGCTTGCGCAGCGCAGGCGTGGCTTCTGTTCCGTGACAGGCGTCGGCCAAGCGACATGTATACTAGGTAGACTCGTCGTTTTAGCATTATGGTTGACGAAGTACGCAACGTGGCGTATGGAAATAGTGTCGCCTCCTATTCTGCTATTAGTTTTCATTGACTAGTTCTCCTAAGCCTGCGTTGCTCGTGGTGTCTAGCGTCTCATAAATAAAGGGGCTAGCTAGCGGGAATGAACTCACTGAATTTAAAGCGCTTTTCTTTTTTTTTATAGTAATTATTCTATAGCAACCTATTAAGTTATAACACAGTAAGCAGTAAGTGTAAAAAAAACGAGGCTAATACTCGGTTGAATTGACTCCAGATGGAGAATCAAAGCAGTACTGCCTCGAGGCCAGATGCTCCAAGCCTTCTTGCGTCTCGGCACTCTCGGGTTTACTGAAGGGGAAAGTCTATAAGCAATCTGGACAGCCTTGAACTTAGTTAGGTGATATCGTTCTATCATCTATTTTTTATCTAATTGATCGATTGAGAAAGTACACGATTTTTATGGATCTTAGAGTGCATCTGGACAGCACAAATTTCGTACGCAATAGGAGATACTTACCAAGGATGAAAGCAGAAACTCACCGCCGAGCGGAGGTTGGCGGAGGCGTCCTTCTAGTCGACGAAACGTTCCTGAACGAGACTGGTGGCACGGAGGAGTCGTTCTTAGTATTACCTTTCGAGGATTTTCCTGAAGGGGTACTACTGGAGGAGGCCCGCTCGGTACCCCTTGCTGACGTTGAAGTTTGGGCTCCGGAAGGCCCTATCGCTTCTTGACTCCATCGCAGGGTGGTCAAAGTATTGCCTTGATTAGCCACAAGTGATGATACTGTTGTAATCAGGAGCAGCCGGGATCCGGGAGACAGGGTTGATCGTAGAGCCCGCGTGAGATTGTGGCTGGGTACGAAAGTCACTTTTTTAGCGACACTCCGAATGCCTTTGCCCAAGTCTAACAGGCCCTGGTTGATGTCCTGACCTTGCTCATAGATTAGGTTCTGCCGGGCGCCTGAACCGCTGGACATGAAGTTTTTTCCTGCAGCCTCGGAGCCAGCCAAGTCCGTGAAGGATATCGTGGACTCAGTCGGTCTTTCGTTCCCGCTTGGTCTTCTCGAGATCTTTATGGAAATAATAAAGTGCGAACGCGAGGAAGTCGCGTTCTGCCTTGTTGACGCCGCTTCTCTGCGCCCGATCGCCTGCTTAATGATCGCAGCAGCCTGCTCCTGAGATTCGAGCTTCACAGTAGACTCGAGACTGAGTCTTACTTCAGCTTTCTCGTTCCCCACGGCCGGTTGAAGTAGGTCGAAGGCTTTGTTGAGGTATATTTCAACCGCCGAGAGGTGAAATTCGTACCCGCAATGAGCCTGTTCTTGATCGGCAAGTTGAAACAGGAGAGAAACGTAGCTGTGCACCAGCCCGTCGTCGGATAAGAAAAGGTAGCTTTTCCCTGTACCTGTAGCTCCGTAAGCCATGATGCACGCATTATTCCCGAACACTGCTGATTTCGCAAAGTCGCTGACTTCTTCGAAAACATCCTGATTGCTCTCACCGCGTCCAAATGCTCGCTGGAAATTGAAGTCTCTGTTATCTGTCTTCTTGCTTTCATTCAAGTAAGTGACCCTCAACTTTGACCAAGGGAGAGAAGGGTGCTCATCTGGATTTGTGAACTTGATTAGATCCTCTTCGGGGGCGTTTTCGGGCCTGATCCTGCAGAGAACCCTTATGTTACCCTTTGCCTCAGCGAGCTGTTCGACGAGGGCGCGGAATCTCGCCGCAAACAGACGGGACTGCTCCGCGTGCTTTGCGATTAGTGCCGCCTCCCTTCTTTGCATTATTTCCGCTTGTGACTTTGAAGACTGCTCGAACTCTGCAGATCTCTCTTTCAAGTACTCGGCATCCTCTGGGGCCTTCCGGGACTCTGCGAGCTTGAGCGCGGCGTTGAGTCTGTCTATCTCGTCTTCCATAGCCTTCATCTCGATTTCGAATTGCACTTGTTGCTCTGATTCTGGTTCAGACTTGTTTTCAACCGGATGTGGCACTGGATGCTTCTCCAAAACGCGATTGACCGTAGCTTGGAGCGCGGCG
The DNA here is from genome assembly GCA_022578855.1 of Nemania serpens. NCBI lineage: Eukaryota > Fungi > Ascomycota > Sordariomycetes > Xylariales > Xylariaceae > Nemania > Nemania serpens. The sequence goes on along the minus strand of MU396682.1, from coordinate 13,457 downwards.
TTGGTGTTTTGCAACAACTCGACTTGGCCCTCGAAACCTTTGAGGAGAACCTTGTAATCTGTATTGACAGTTTCAACGGAACCAGCAATGTCTTCAACTAAGTTCCGAAAACCATATTCAATATGCGAAGGCAGGAGGTTAATTTGGATCTTCAATTCCTCTTCGGTAAAGTCGCCGTCCTGAACTGCATCAGCTAATATGTCGATACGGTGTCCAAGGTTGTCAAGGTGATCGCAGATTAGTCCCGATGTGGCTTCTTGGAGGCTGCCGGAGCCTGGTTGTTTCCCAGCAATCTTATCCATGAATGAAAATATAGACTCCTTCGCGGATCTAGATTTGTTCGCCATGTCGTCGGGCACGAGTTCCGGTTAAGCCTTAGGTTAGCCGATCTGAGACTCTCGAAATGTTGACTGGGGTTTGTTTCGAACGGTTGGGAATTGTAAATGTGCGGACTTGTGTCCAACTATTACCTGAATACAATCATATGAGGTAAGACGTATGACTTTTATACCCATATTCTTAATGTTGAGTGAGAATATTCTTTGTTGGCTTTATGCTGTTAACAATGATGATGGGAAACAAGAGGCTTGTAGTTGAAGGAGAATGGTGTTGTCTACGATCAAGAGAAAGGTTTACGTTGGACAACGAGCATGTTAGCCAATTTCTTTGTCTTGGGCTCTGTCTTGGGTAGGCGTTGAGGCAACAAGGGCTGGATTGAACAAATGTCGACTCTGCACCAGTACTTCTAACCCCCTGGTGGACCCATATTACCCTTGCGAATATGCGTGATATTATGACTTTTATTGGTTCGTCTACCTTGCTTAGTTTTTACCAAAAGTACTGGTACCGAGTCGAGGTTCGAGTAGATACTGCCCCGGGTTTAATTTTGAACAAGACCTGTGACCAAAACCTATCGGGAACAAAACCGAAACATACGAAGTACACAACATGTACTGTAAGTTTAGTACAGGATGCGGTACTACCTAGTGTATACACTAGACCCACACCTACTTATCTGTACTCGCTCGGTACTACGTAGTGTTTTGCATGTGTTCCAAAAAGTTGCGGCAGACTTTATTTATTCTTGCATTCTAAGTTGTTACCTACACCACAGAATATTTATTGTGTAATACTTTGTACAATATGCCTTGATGATCAATTGGCGGCTGGCTGGGAGGCTACTGTTAGTAGGTATCTTCATGATAGGTAGTTCAATGTCATGTGTTGCCGACAGAAGTACTTCCGTACTAACTTTACCGCCTGGTGATTAGTGCGGGATACTGAATACGATGTTTTGCGGTCTAAACGATCTGTAGTTCCGGATGAATCGGCAGCAGTTCGGAAGAGATTTGGGATACCAGGTAAGTACTTAGGTAGGTGGTAATTGAAGGTAATTGAGAAGAGAGAGATAAGACCCAAATGTACTGCGTCTTAGTTATACACGTACATGATGACGCGTGCTGCAGAACTCGGGGCGTAGTACAATTGAATTCTGAAGTTCCCTTCTTTAGCTGGATACAAATTACAGGTACCTCGAAATCTCAAAGACTGCACAGCTTCATAGTAGGTACCTTAGCTACCTAGGTAGAAGATGATACAGAAAAGCTACTTCAGTCCTCGTCAAGAAGTCAATGGAATAAGGCAAAGTGAAAACAGGCTGGGCGCGTGCGGACCATCAGAGTATTGGGGCATGTAGCGTGAAAAGTACCTGTCGGCGGATGGTAGCCGAGATTATCCTGCGCTATTGCTGCATGGCTCCGTTAGAACTACCCATCAGGCCTAGTGGCAACGATTTTGAACGAGAGCATCCCTGTCGCATCTCCAAGAAACTGCGTGATTATCATCGTGAGTTGTGTCGTGGGCTTCGTCGTCTGGCCTCTTGTGTGTCAGTGACGGTTTCGGCCATGGCCTGTCGCGTGGCTGGCCAAATCATGGTAACGCCAGACAAAATCCAGACAACATCTGTTACGTAGGCACCTAAATATTTGGCCTCGCTCTAACCAAATCAGGCCTCTCTGCATACTCAAAACAAAACAAGAGGGCAGGTACGATACTTGAGGCAGGCGAGCGGGAGGTGTTATTCGGGAGTAGCGCTTAGAGTGGCTTCCTCGATAAGACCGACCGTATTAGGTGGTAGGTAGTAAGTAGATGTAGTAGGCAGGTATACTAGTGGTGTACAAAGTAATGGCCCCTGGTTGTTTGGGCAACTTGGAGCCGATAGCCTAGCTTCGTTCCTTCACCTTTCTTTACCTCGACTTCGTGGGCAAGCTTGGATTCCCGTCCCAATCCATCCAACGACACCACCTCGCCTCCCGTTCTCGCTGCCACACTCTCTCCTCCTCTCTTCCCGGTTCTCCACAAACTTCAAAAACATCATCATAAGAACAACAACATACATTGTATCTCGACTGAGCGCCGTCGCATTTTAGATATACCTGGCACCGATAGTTTCCGTCGGACCAGCAGCACGCCCTTTGTTTACGGCAATCGGCACGGCACCATTAACCCGAACCCCCAATTCCCGAACGTGAACGTGAACGCGAGCAAGAACAGCAACGAAGACGAGGAAGAGGGAGAAGACGAGCTCATCGCCGTCGTATCAACCCAATTGTCTCAAGCGATCCATCCACGCATCCGTAAATCCACGATTCCACGACCCCACGCATCCACGACTTCACGCATCCACGCATCTCCGCGACCATGCTTGCCGATCAAGCTGCGCTTCTCGCGCTGTCTGCGCTCACGCTGGTCTCCGCCCAGGCCAACTCGAACTCGACATTCAAGATCGACCCCAGCCAAGTCGACCCTCTTATGCAATGTACGTACTCGATCCTACCTGGACTATCCACACTATTCAGATTAGACGGCCTGGACGAGGGCGTGAGGAATGAGATGGTGCACAACGAGCTTGTCCAGTGACCTGTCCGACGAGCTCCCTCCTGCTGATCCCGTGTCTCAAACAAAACGTGATCGGATGGTACTGACTGAAATTCTCAATCTAGCGACATGGTGCAACGCGCAGCAAGACAGCTGTAACACCGTCTGTGGTTCTGTCCTCGTCAATGACTGCACACCTGTCAGTCTCCTCCCGCTCTCCTGTCATTCGGATACAGTTACTAATATGCTTGCTCGTCTCATCAGGCAACCCTCGACTTCGTGTGCGAGTGTGCAGGCCAGAGCTTCCCGGACATGAACAAGTTCGAGAACACAATACCCTGGGTAAGCCTCTCTGCGAAAGATAGCCAGTGAATTCAGATTCCAAAGGAATCAGCATCATTGAGCTTCATGGCCCGTGTTCTCAGCCCCAGATGGGTCACTGACTCTCTTATCAAACAGTTTGTCTGCGAACTACTTCAGGCGAATTGCATCGAGACCAACGCGGGTAACTTGGCCGGCCAAAAGAACTGCACTGCTACATATCAGGACAACTGTGGCTCCGAGAACGTCGAGGACCACCAGGGAGAGGGTGCTGCCACTCCCACTCCCAGCAGTACTAGCTCGGTCGCGCCTCAATCCACATCTGCACCGCCAGCAACCTCGACCTCCTCGGGAGCCGCCACTGTCCCCACCCCCCATATCCAGCACATTGGAAATGGCGCCGCCGCTGTGGCACTGGGTCTTCTTGCATACGCTCTCTAGGTAAGGGCGTGTTGCCATACCAAGTTAATGAGTTGAAGCCGGAAGAGGGCCACGTCGGGCCCGGGTTTGTGGTACAACGATTGAAGTAGCGTGTCAACGAGGGCACGTTGTAACATAATAATGTTCTCCGAATCCTGCAACTTACATGCCAAAGAAACGCACGATGAAGACTTAATTGACGACACGAGATGATTGGAGCAATGATTTGGTATACCATGAGAAGAGAGATTGTTGGTGATGATGGGAGATTCGGAGTCGGCAGGCGCGGGGGGGGGCGGGCGCGCGGGGGGGGGCGGGGGGGCGGGCGGGCGCGGTGGCGGGCCCGAGCTCGAAGGCACGGCCGTCGCGCCAA